>MU280178.1:1774253-1951441 GCA_022385635.1 Xylaria scruposa
TACAACCCCCCATAGCCCCCCACCCCCACCCAAACACAAAATAAACTAATACAATAAAAAAAAACTCCCTCTTTTTTTTTTCTTTCTTTTTTTTTTTTTTTTTTTTTTTTTTTTTTTTTTTTTTTTTTTCGTAAAACGTTTTTTTTTCTTCCTGTTTTTTTATTCCTTGCATATTAGATAAATAGTTCTTATTATAGCCCAAAAGGTTAATGCTTATAACGTCGAAGTACATTTATAATATTATTAGTATCCTGACAACAGATTTGTATATATATTAATCCTTTACTTATAAGGACTAAACTAGGTATATATACAGTAAACTATAAAGCTGCGCTCAAGCTTAAAAGGTTCTCGTATTATGTAATAAGATAAGCAAATATCTTATCGAAAATCTCAGGAGTCCCAAAAACCTGTTAGAAAGCTTGGATTAAGTCGCCTTATATAAAGAGAGGGATCCCTTGCGGAAACAGAAGGGAGCCTTTTTCAGGAGCATGGTTAGTAGACAAATACAACGACGTTTTACCTGCGTAATCCCCTTTCGGATATTAGGGTAGTGTACCAGTATCTCGAGTTGCCCCTTCTCGAAGGCCGTTGGCTCTTGCCCCCTTTCTACTATTTTCGGTCCGGAAGCCGGCTCGATCGATAGTTTGCGTAGATTTCAGAATTACACATATGAGAAATTCCCTGCAGTATATTTATAATGTGAAATAACTGCTACGATAACGCCAAAACGATAATCAAACCCCTAGCGCTGTAAGGTATTCTTGTAAATCGGAAGAGAGACGAGCGGTAGTATGGGAACATCACGAGGGGCAATAGAAAAGTGAGATGGTTTGTGTAATTAAGATGCATTTCTTGGTATACAGCTCAACAAAGGGAATCGATTTGAGCTAGAAAACTCGCCACACCGCACAGCTCTCCTTTTCTAGATATACACAGGCCGCCGCCCCCCTTCTAAGACAGCTTCTATTTAACATGGCCTAGGCTAGCTCTTTACGACGACTTCTCCAGATCTGCCATAATCTTCTCACCCTTCGCCCGTGCTGATGCCAAATCACCAACCATGTAGAAAGCACCCTCAGGCAGGTCGTCACCCTCACCAGCCAAGATGGCCTTGAAGGAGGCGATGGTCTCCTTGAGGTCAACCAGCGCACCCTCGATACCAGTGAAAACCTGGGCGACAGTGAAAGGCTGGCTCAGGAAACGCTGGATCTTACGGGCACGCTCGACGGTAAGCTTATCAGCTTCCGACAATTCATCCATACCCAAAATAGCAATGATATCCTGGAGAGACTTGTACTCCTGGAGAATCTGCTGGACACGGGTGGCGGTATCGTAGTGGTCCTGACCAACGATACGAGGGTCAAGCATACGCGAACGAGAGTCAAGAGGATCGACGGCGGGGTAGATACCCAACTCAGAGATACCACGGGACAAGACAGTGGTGGCGTCCAAGTGAGCGAAGGTAGTGGCGGGGGCAGGATCAGTCAAATCGTCAGCAGGGACATAGACAGCCTGGACAGAGGTAATGGAACCCTGCTTGGTAGTAGTGATACGCTCCTGCATACCACCCATATCAATGGCAAGAGTAGGCTGGTAACCGACAGCAGAGGGAATACGACCTAGTAGAGCAGACACCTCAGAACCGGCTTGTGTGAAACGGAAGATGTTGTCGATGAAGAGAAGCACTGGAGCATGTTAGTCGAGCTATCACATAAATACATAATGACGCAAACTTACCATCCTGTCCATCCGACCTAAATTGCTCAGCAATGGTGAGGCTTGATTTCACAGTTATGTTAGATATATGAACATCATATAAGTGTAAGAGGCTCAGACGACTATGAAAAAAGGACGACAGATAGATGCAACAAGAAAAATTAGATGTTTTCAGCTCCAGTTAGATTCGTATAAACAACAAATAAACAAATAATGCTGCTGGAATAAACAGAAAACAAATAGAAAAATGCTGCTGGAGTAAACAACAAACAAACAAATAATGCTGGTGGAATAAACGCAAGACGATAGTGTTTTGGGGGGGATGTGGGGTATTCTCTTACCCAGTAAGGGCGACACGGGCACGGGCTCCGGGGGGTTCGTTCATCTGACCGAATACCAGGGAGACCTTAGACTCGCCGTCAAGCTGAATGACCGAGGTCTCCTGCATTTCGTGGTACAGATCGTTACCCTCACGAGTACGCTCACCGACACCAGTGAAGACAGAGTAACCACCGTGAGCCTTGGCGATGTTGTTGATCAGCTCCTGGATGAAGACAGTCTTTCCGACACCAGCACCACCGAAGAGACCAATCTTTCCACCACGAGCGTAGGGGGCGAGCAGGTCAACGACCTTGATACCAGTGACCAGTACCTCGGCAGTTGTGGACTGCTCAACGAACTCTGGGGGATCGGTGTGGATAGGTCGGTACTTGTCAGTCTTGACGGGTCCACGCTCGTCGATCGGGTCACCAGTGACGTTCAAGATACGACCAAGCGTGGCGGTGCCGACGGGAACTGTGATGGGAGCGCCAGTATCGATGGCCTTGGCGCCTCGAACGAGACCCTCGGTACCTAGAAAAAGTGAGATTGTCGATCGGGGAGACACGGATTCCAAGCCAACTCACCGTCCATAGCAATGCAACGGACGACATTCTCACCCAGATGTTGCTGCGAGCTAGTTAGTAATAGGATCATACCATCTGTTAGATGTTATAAAGCATACCGAGACCTCTAGGACGAGCTTGTTTCCCTGGTTGTCTGTTGTCAGGGCGTTTAGAATAGCAGGCAGCTTAGCCGTTTCGAACTTGACTGCAGAAAATTGTCAGTTTACGTTGGTTCAATTGCAACCTCGATTTCTAGGATTATGGTTGGGCTACGAACCGTCGACGACAGCACCGATGACCTGTTGAGCAGCTTGTCAGTCCTGAACACCTTGCCAAGAAAGCTTCGGGAGCTCCGCAGCCCGAAAGCCAGAGCTTACCTGGTGGATTTTTCCATCACCGACACTCGTTGTGCTCGCCAATCGCGCGCTGAGAGGGAATCTGAGGGAGGAAGGCTTTGCTACGCGCCGTGTGGCGGCCGAAAAGGCCGGGCGGGCGAAGGAGGAGATGCGGCTATTCGGAGGCGAAGAACACTCGTCAGTTCAATTCAGCTCAATTGGCGGAAATGTTGAGTAAAAACTGGATTCGGGGCATCCAGAACATCGTACTCACCTCTTGAACATCTTGAGCGATGAAGAGCTGCGGTTGTGGATAGGAAGGTGAGGATGGGTGATGTGGTTGGTCTGCTGAGCAGAGAGGATGAAGAAATGGGAGGTCGACGAAGAAAAACCGCAGCAGCTGGCTCCCGGTTGCTGAACGAGCTAATTTAGTCACGTGATTCGAACACTGCGACAGTGGCCGAGGACGACTTGTCCGGATGCCCGTTCAAGCCATTGAGTCCAAGCCTAATCGGGCCTCGTGGGTCCGTCACCACCACTGCAGTCCCACCCGGATTGAGGCACTGATGAGATCAGTCAAGCTGGCGAAAAAACGAGAATGATCTTTCGTGCCATGAACTTTCTTCTAGCTCACCTAGATACTCTGCCACCCTTCTCGCTACTCATACCACTCGTAGCAAGAAGATATAATCATTGTGCATTTCATATCATTTACATTTCATCTTCAAGTTAAACTTTGAAGTAGCTATGTTCATTAGCGCGAAAGGGTGGTTAGTAGAGACGATCACCGAGATGGTCACGGATTTTGAAAATGGTCTCAGATGTATAATATTCTCTTGAACAGCTTACTGCTAACACGATCTCTAACTCAAAACGATCTCCGGGGCTTACTCTAACCTATAAAAAACATATTTGTTTATCCGTTTGTACCTTATTTTTTTTTAACCTGATTGCAGGTTACAAGCTACAACCTACAGTCTACGATTACGTGGTTACTACAGTATGGTTACAGCTGGATTCGAACTACAGGTCTACGATTATTATTATAGAGTACTAGAATTACGCTATGGGTTACTACGCATGAAAAGCAAGCGCTGCAATTGATTATTATAAGGTTATTGTGTTGGCAGAGGTAGTTGTAAGTGGTGGTTACAAGTGGCCTTTTCCGAATGGTTTCCAAAAGCCAACATGGTCTCCAAAAATCAGAATCGGTCACAGCGTTCTAAGACCGTCACAAGTATATAAAACTATTGCAAGCTAAAAGTTATTTTTACGCGAAAAGCAGTATTTAGTAAGATAATCACTGTGACTCTGTTCAAAGCTTGAAATAATATTAAAAAATAGAAGACGGTCATAAGGTTAGTGACAATCACGGTGATCGTCTTGTATACCCTCCCCCATCCCCCTTTGGCGCTAATGTTTATTTTTCTTGAAACTGGATTACTAAATTTTATATAATTCGCAGAATCCAAAAAGCTACAGAAATCGCTCAATCATGACGGTCACTTTTATGATTTTCACAAGTGAGAGAAAGGGTGGCAGGAGTACACCTAGGAGGGCCTTTTTCTTATATCCATTAAATGAGGTTTCATGTTTAGCGTCCGAAGAGGACACCAGTCTATCTTCTATACAATGCAAAGTACATCCCAATCATGCCGAGCAAGAGCTAGTTAGTTGTACAAGAGACAGATATCGCGCGCGACAGAATAACCAGAATCGAATGTCCATCCAAACTCCGGCGCCCCTATGCCTAACGATAAGTAGTCCCGGCCAATTCTCCCGTATCTGACTGTACGGAGGTTTCGGGAGTGGGCTGTGTAATGAACCAGTTGCCCTTCGTTGTCTAACTCACTCGTCATGACCTTCCAAGTTCAAATCGTCCATGCATAATACATAACAGTTGGCAGGACAGTGGAGTCCATACCCAAAAATCTACAAGAACTCTATGAGGCAGCTTGAATACCGTCTCCATGTCTCCAGGTCTCCTCCTGTTTGGTCCGTGGCGCTAGCCAAGCAGCGTTACTGCTTCCACGCTGCCGGGTCCTACCGTTCTCGTCGCTCTTCTTAAGATCTTCAACCGCGCCAGGTGCCGAGGCATGGCCGTTGGCGTAAGCATAGGGCGTCTTCCCATTAGACATAGCAACAGGGCTATCATAGATGGACCCTCCGGTCGATGCCAATGTCCCAGGCGCTGTACTCAATGGGAGCAATGGACCGTTCCCAGAGCTTTGGTTGAGCAATTGGGCTCGACGATCCGCTTTGTTGCTATCACTCGTCCGGTCATATAGATACAATCCGAGAAATGTGAGTGCGATGCCCACTGCTTGTATCGGCGTCGTTGGATTTCCGAACCACAAGATAGCCACTATAATGACCCACACTCGTTTAATTAAAGACGCAACGGAGTAGGTAACGGGTGACACCAGGGATAATAACACAAACGCAAGGATATTCTGCCCAAAATGGAACGTCCCGTTGAACAGAAATTCCAGAGTCAAACGACCGTGATCAAAGGTATTGGGCTTGGCAGATAGGTCCAGCGACCCATCCTGGATAAAATCCCGAATCAAGCCGACACCCTCACCCCAGAACCAGATGGGGGAAGTAAGCAAGAATGCGAGGCCAGAAGAATAACACAGCAGGTTTAACTTGTCCAGTTTGCGAGACTTAGCTTCTTCCCCTTCTGCCTCTGCCTTCGCAGCTTCGTTGAATAACCTCTTGGAGAAAATATTTTGCGTGACAAATATGATAGTGGCCGCTAGAGCGTACAGAATCCCGACTATTTCTCCCTTATAAGTGTGATTTGATGAACAGGCTAACGTGACACCGAGAGTGAGCGGCACGAGCGAGTAATACGTGGCTTTCGGGTACCGAATATCGAAGAAGTAGCGGTACGCGAATACAGTAAAGAGGGGTGATAGACCTTTGACAGTATGGACCATCGAGACAGGTATCTTGGCGGTCGCCGTAGAACTGAAAAGGTGACCACCAACTTGGAAGACCGCCAAGGGCAAGGTGGAGTTTATCACATCCCTCGAGGGGTATCGTATGGGGTTTTTGAGAGCCGGTATCGAGGAACGTAATTTGGGGAACACACTGGCTAGCCACGAGAACGTTATGCAATAGAATGCGACCAGGAAAAATTGTATCATGGTCAGTGTGGCGGGCTTTTTGAAGGTGTTCAGGATGGTCTTGGACGATGTATTAGTCAGGGCGGAAGACATGTACCACATAACACACAGAGCCTACATTATATATTAGCTAATGGGATACAAGTCGGACAGCATGTGGCGGAACATACAACGAGCTTGGCTGATACAGGCGCCTTCAGAGCATCAGCTATCTCGTGGGCATTCTGGCTGACGCTTCCTCTTCGGTCTCTGATAGTCCGAATGGCGTCGCCGATGCTCTTCTGTCGGCTATGGCCGCCCCGAGAGGGAAGGGATGTGGAAGAGGAAGGCCCCAACGGACCCCATCGAACGTTTCTGGAGGCGGCGGGCGCCCAACGGTCTCCATTGAGGCGGGCGCTCCCATTCAAGCCGACACCATAACCATTGAGTCCACCGGGACTAAAGGGCCGTCCAACCAGGTTGCGCATAGACGGGGGATCGATAAGGTCGGGGAATTTCTCGAGGCCAGAGTTCGCCTCGCCATCCCCATCTCCTATCCCGGACAAGCTCTTAGAATTGGATCGCGAGACGGACGACTCCCGGGAGTAAGAACCAGAGGTGGTCGAATGAGGCATGGTCAGTGCCTATGGGACGACAAGACAAATCGACAGGACGTGCAGAGTAACGAGCGACAGAGGTGGACAAAAAGAAAGAAAGAAACGCGAAATGTTGAACAACCGAGCGTTATAGCGTCATTGCTTGCGGGTTCGAATCTTGGCTATTATCGGATGCTTGGCTGCTTGATTGATAGTCTCTCGATAATCCGTTGGTCACCGGTGGCCGAACCCGTCTTGTCGTACGTCGAGCAGTGGGATGCGTGGTGTTGGCAGGGAGAGGGCGGGATATAGATAGCGTCGTATGCTTGAATACGAGTGTGTTGAGGGTTGCGCAATGGTTCGACAAGTTAAACTGTTGGCGTAATGCGGCAATGGCTCAGCAGCTAGATTGGCCCACTCTAGCGAATCGTGCTTCCCCTATGCCAAGCACCTTATAGGCACCCTGGCCGGCACCAACCAATGCAGCACGCCGCTAAAGGACAGGGCTCTTCAGTGGGTAAGATTAAGGTGGAGATCAGGTGCATTATCCGGGAGCAGTGCAGTACCTACCCTTAAAAACTGTAAGCAAAAATTCCAGGCCAGGCTGAGGCTACTATACTAAGACTGGCGCCAACGCCGCGCCTTGCACCGTGACTTGCGACTTAGACTTAGCAAACGCATTTCGAACCGGCAGCCAACGAAGGTAGCTCGTGTCTATCCCTCTTCAAGTCGCCTCTCTTTCGGACATCGTACCGCCATACTCGCCATTACATTCTTTCTATATTGCACCGGGTTATTTGTTTTAAGGGCGCGTTCCGCCCCCCCTCGTCGATAACATGGCGGCCCCAAAGATGACCAAGAACCAGAAGCGGCGCGCAAAGAAAAAGGCCGACAAGGTAGCAAAGGCCGAAGTAAGTTATTATCCCTCGCGAATACCGAATATCTTAAATCATCAATATAGTACTCACCTTTTTACCAAGGAGCCATCCAGAGCGAGCGAGACGCCCCAGGTCGACTCGAGCGAGCAAGAGTCCGAAGCGCCTGATGACGCTGCGCAAACGAATGGTGCGTCCGAACTCGAAGTCAAGAAGGACTCGGCTATCGTCGACAAAATTCCTGCAGACGGTCCCGTCGATGGATACGATCTCGATGCCGAGGACCCGGCCTATTCTATGTTCAAGGATGTGTTTACAAAGTTTGGCGCACCGAGCGAGGAAGATGCCGTCGCGAAAGAGGCCAATGCCGGGAACCAGGGCGAGCTACTCCATGACGACGACGATAACATACCGGATGAGGAAGAGGAGAACCAGTCCGGACAGAACAAATTGTCCAAGAAGAAGCGGAAGATGCTCAACAAGCTGTCCATTGCCGAGCTCAAGGCTCTGGTCAAGAAGCCCGAGGTCGTGGAATGGCACGATACATCATCGTCCGATCCCCGCCTGCTCGTTCAGATCAAGGCCCAGCGCAACGTTGTCCCCGTGCCTTCCCACTGGTCCCTGAAACGCGAATATTTATCGTCCAAGAGGGGTATTGAAAAGCCTGCCTTCAAACTACCCAAGTTTATCGCGGATACTGGCATCTCGGAGATGAGAGATGCTGTGTTAGAAAAGCAGGCCGAGCAGAGCCTCAAACAGAAACAGAGGGAGCGGGTTCAACCGAAGATGGGCAAGCTCGACATCGACTATCAGAAGCTATATGACGCCTTCTTTCGCTTTCAAGATAAACCAGTGCTCACACGTTTCGGTGAGGTGTACTACGAGGGTAAGGAATATGAGACGGACTTACGGCATCTGCGTCCTGGCGAGCTGAGTGATGGTCTTAAAGAGGCGCTGAGCATTCCCCCTGGAGCACCTCCACCATGGCTCATCAATCAACAGCGCTTCGGCCCTCCGCCCTCCTACCCGTCCCTTCGTATCCCTGGATTAAATGCTCCAATACCACCCGGGGCCCAGTGGGGCTTTAATCCAGGTTGCTACGGCAAGCCCCCAGTAGATGAGTACAACAGACCGTTATTCGGCGGAGACATCTTCGGCATCATGCAGCCGAACAAGGCTGCCCCGCCGTCCGGCGAACCGATTGAGCGGAACTTGTGGGGTGAGCTACAAGTGCCAGAGGAGGAGTCTGAGGAAGAGGAAGAGGACGAAGAAGAAGATGAAGACGAGGAGGATATCGGGGCAGGACTGCAGACTCCTTCAGGCCTGGAAACTCCCGGCGGTATCACGAGTACTGTACCAACCGAATACGGCACCCACACTGAATCTGTGGCTGGAGAGATGGATCTCCGCAAACAGCGTCGCGGGTTCGAGACGGAAGAGAGTATGCATCCCCGTGCAGCATACACAGTTCTGCAGGAGAGACAGTCGAGAGCAGAGGGCTTCTTCGGCAGTGATCGCGTGTACGATATGAAGAATGCCGGCGACATGCGTATGCTGGGTCAAGACGAGGACAGCAGTAGGAAGCGCAAGAAGCCCGGTGATGTAGATGTCTCTTTTGATCCGGATGCGTTGAGTGATGGTATTAGCAAGGAAGATATGCAACGGCGGTTCGAGGAGGGCAGGCGCGAGGAGGGCGTCGGCGCTCAGTGGAGAAGAGAGGAGGGCTTAGATGAGATGATTGCAAACGAAAGTCGAAAGAGGATGAAGCGTGACGAGGAGAAGCGGGAGGAGAAGAAGAAGAGCAAGTACAGGTTCTAAAGGGGTGTAAATTATTTAATAGGATGTTATAATCGCTTGGAAGGGTACTGGACTATCAGATTTCGGAGGGAGGAAGCATGATTGAGGCATAATGAAATTGTCTTGTTGCCCTTCATCGTACCATCTCTTGACTCACTCTCATGACCAAGATTTGAAGAATATGTATTTCGTAGCAACGACTCTTAACATAAATAGATCATCACTATCCGATGCCCCTTTTCTTCCTTTATAGAAAGATGACAATAATCCGCATCATTTAGCTAGAGCCAAGGCAGTACCTAATATCTCAACAGGGGCTCACTTCCCACACCACTGATTAACGCTGGACTAAGTCGCTATTTTGAGTTCCGTCGTTTACTCGTCGACAATGCCCTCAGCCTGCCGCTTCTGCGCGCCCTCTGTCCCGGCGACCAGCGTCTCGATCTTGGTTGACGCGAACTTACGCGCCGGTACCTTATTCTCGAACAAAATGTCAAGCTCGGCGTATGTACGGCCTTTAGTCTCGGCTGGATTTTGCGCGGGTTGTTAGTTTGTTGCGGTGCTTATTGTGTCTACTAGAGAAGAGAGAGAGATAGTACAGTATGCACAGGGAGCAAAGCACAGCATAAGAAACCGAGGTAGGATGATAATGAAAAGGGAATCCTTTGCAATTCCAACGACAGACGAAACAAACGAGGAAAAAACTCACGTAACCGGAAAAAGATATACGTCGTGAAAATCGCATTAATCCCCGCCCAGAAGAATCCAGACTTGAGACCCCAGTTCCACTCGTCGGGGCTGAGCTGGCGGTAGCTCACGATGTTCACGAAGGCGATGTTGATGGCGTTGTACGCGTTGCGCGCGAGGATGATGCTCTTCGCGCGCAGCCGCGTCGACGGAATCTCGGACACGATCGTGTACACTACCGGACCTATCGAGAAGTTGGCCGTCGCGCTGAGCAAGAGGACTAATGTGCCTGCTGCCCAGGCTTCCGCGATGCTTGGTTTATTGTGGATTCCGAGGAAGCCTATTATGCTATTATTACCGTTAGTCTAGCTCCTTGTGTGTTCTCGGTCTGCTTGTGTCTGGATTTGGGAATTCAATATCTGGGGAGCGTGAGAGGATGTATCGTCGATGGCGCACACATAACTAAAGGAGAAGACATTTCTCCCAAAACTTCCGGCGATAATCCTCGCAAAAAAAGCATATGGCAGACTCACAGCAAGAACACAAAAATAGCAACCATCCCGCTAAACATAAGCGTCCTCCGGCCAATCTTATTCAGGACGAACCAACTGGTAACAGTCCCGACAAAATTGATCGCATCCTTGCCCCAGCTCAGCTTAAACGAATCACTGTCGGATATGCCGGCCTGCTGATAGAAGAAGGTGGACAGTCCGCCCAGTGCGGTCCCGGACAAGGTCTGCGCGAGCCACGTCATGCAGATGATTTCGGTGCGGCGCAGATTCACGCCCTTGAAGCAGTCTACATATGTCGTCCCGGCTGCGACTTGCTTTTCCATCTCGTCGGTGTAGATCATTACTATCGTGCGAAGATTAGATTATACAGGGAGTAAATGTAGAGAGACAACTTACAAGCCATAGTAGCATCCGCCTCGCGTTGCGAAAACCCAGAACTGCGCGCGAGTCTCTTCAGAGACTCTTCGGCCCTGGCCCTCTTGCCGTATCGAATGCACCACCAGGGCGACTCGGGAGCGAAAAAGGTTCCCAAGGCAATAGGGATAGGCCAAATCCACTGAATCGCAAAGGGAATCTTATACCTATTCAGGATTCCAAATTAGCCACATACACTCACACTTGCACCTAGGTAGCCAACGCAAAGAGTGAATAGGTATACTAACCCCCAAACATCCGTCCTAGACTCCAATCCAACAAGGACGCCCGAGGAAATAAATTGCCCAATGATCCAACATAGATTCACATATGCGGTCAGGTAGTGACGTAGCGGGACGGGGCAGACCTCGGCGGCGTACGCGGTGGTCATGGTCTGGAAGACGCCCCATGCCATGCCCTGGAAGAGCTCGCCCACCAGGAACACGGTGAGATTACCCGCGAAGAAGGGGAAGAAGATGAACCCCGTCACAGCCGCCAGCGCCCCGATGAGAGTCCATCGGTAGCCCCAGCGCTCGGATACTACGCCGGCGAACTATATACGTCAGGATTAGACGAGACTCAGTCTGTTCGGAATTTTCTTTACAGAAGAGAGTCGGTGAGGGAAGGATTATTTGCCCATCGTGAAGATGATTTGATAGTGGGTACAGGAGGGGAATTGGGAGAGTTGTGAGGTCCATTCATACCTGCAACCCGATGATCTCGCCAACATTCGTCGCCCCCGAGATGCCGTTCTGCCAGCTCGCCGGAATGACACGGTCGCCGTTGGGCGCCACGATACCGAATCGATCCTTAAACGCCGGGTACGCCAGGTCTGTTTTCCCGCTTCCAATAAGTATTATATATCTTCAATAGTCGCTAGGGCACGGTGAGGGAGAATATCCAAAATCAAAACCACTATAACTCACAAGATCCGACAACAGCCGTCTGATAGCCTTCCATAATTAGACAGGAGGACAGCAACATCGACCAGCCAATGGCTTTAGGGTAGACTGTGAAGGCATGGCGAAGCGTCACTATAGGGTTCGTGTTAGCAATTGCTATCTAGGTAGAATCCTGTTGTCGCAGCTGGTGGAGGTATCAACGCAAAAAGGAGTGTAGAAAAACCACGATCAGATAATAAAGATGGATAACTCACTCCCACGCTCCCTCTCATTCGCCTCGTTGGCCTCATTGACGAGCGTCTGGCGTAATTGTCAGCACATGTTCCAACCCATCCATATAATTAAGTGCTTACCATAAAATCCTCCACGTTGTCCGCAATACGGGCAGCAACAGCCTCGTCGATATGCGTAGAGACGCCGCGGCGTGCCTGCGTCGTCTCGACGTCCTTTTCGGCACCACGCTTCTCGTCGCTCATTGTTGTGTCTTGCCGAGTGGCCGATTCCATGTCGATGCCCTCTTCTGCGGGGTTTCCCATGGCTATGGTTTTTGGGCCTGGCTTTTCTTTTGGAAGCAAAAGTATACTTGATTAAATTGATCTTTTATTCGGGATGAGTGACCAATTTGTGACGAAAAAAGCAAAGAAGGACCTTCTCGTATTCCTTTGATTATCTGGGGACACGTGCTTAATGCAAGTGCGGAGTAGAACAATGAACACGGTCACTCGAATGCAAGGACCAACCATCAAAATCAAAGTACAGATGTTGCCATTATGAGACGAGAAGATAGATACCTAGTCGCAACGAAATATAAGAAAAAACAATCTTTATCCCAGGAGGGCAATGAAATGTCCATCCCACCTTGCTTACACCCCGACCACTCGGTTCGCAACGGTTGCATCTAGAACCTTAAGATTAGGCACATGATCCCAACCCCAGCGAACGGAAGACGATCAACCCAGGGTGACGCCGACTCGGGTGCGGGGTCGATTCACCTAACCCGGACTCCTCGACGTACGACACGGGAACGGGTACGGTAGAACCAAGATACCACCAACATGCAGTGCACCAATTATTTATCAATACTTCCCCTTGTATGGTTACATCCAATTCACCCACCAACTCTAAGTTGGCTGCCCGCGTGCATAATCAAATCTACTCGCTTCGCTGCATCTTTGGTCTCCCCGTCCCTAGATGGCCTAGGGGATTACCGTAATTGCCCAATATTAGCTTCCTGACACCACCCCTCACAAACCCGAGCCGGGACGACAACAGATCGTTGCCCGAAGGAGAAGGTTGGGATTTTGGGGATCTTGGGGGAGGCGAATCAGTCTCACGTGACTCGATGTGCATGGTCGACTCTCTGTGAAGTGTAGGGAGATATCATGATGATTGTCGATCAAGTCTTTGTTGATTACTTCCCCCCTGAACCGATTGTTCATATGCTTTATGGTCCATGTTGAGAGTATCGTTCAATTGCTGGCCTGGGAAGCATTGTGGATATTATAACATATAAATCACTTCCATTATCAAATTGATTTTAAAATGAGCATCGGAAGGGAAAGGAGTACATGAGATGGTAAATTTATAAGATAGATGTATGAGTAACCAAGTTTGTAATATTTTCGGAATATATTAACTACACCGTTGTTGTGTTGCAACTTCCCATAAAGATGAATGGTACTTCATATAGTGGGATAAGTTGTAGTGATAGGAATACATTGTTATTATCTTGTACAGGAAGATGATACTTACAGCACAACTATAAAATATATTAGCACACGTCTTCCAACTGCCCATGGGGTATAAGAGATCGACTACTGCAAACCAAGTACATACCGAGTTGGAATAGGGGGAAAGAAAAGCTTTAGCTTATGATGAATTTCCGTTCTGACATCAAAACTTAAGTAGTCTACTAATGCCGATACAAATTTAGGAGTACTAAGTTGATGACACCAGTGTGCATAAGTCTGTAATTTGCTATATTTTGTAACATGAAAGCTTCGCTGCGCAGATAGCTTCCGGCAGCCTTTGGAACGATTCCCTTGTCATCTGTCCCTTAGGCTGCTGTAGTAAGTAGATGATACATATTTACAATTGCCATTATTCTGACCCCGTGAGCTCGTAGCCTTCATGTACCATCTTTGCACGATTTCGTATTATGTCGACGTCTAAGCATGAATCCCCTTTGGCGATGGAGTTCACGAGCCAGTGTTAACACCCCTCTACTGCCACAACCATGAGAATTTTAATATCTAGTTACTAGCCCTCGACTCGTCGTGACACGTGTTGCAGCGCCAATTACGACTCTCCACGGGCTGTTTTGCCTCGGCACGTATGCATTCTATATGGTACATACTGTTGGTGCAATCCTACAAAAACCGTTAGTGTCTATACTTGAGAATCCAAACCCTGCTAAACAACTTACTAGGTTCGCGCATGTCAAAGATGCGGTACCCCGAACTGGTTGACCACATACCGGACATCCTGCTACGGACTTTCGGTATGCGGCCCTGGGAGACGGGACTTTAACAGCCTCTGGCTGTTCGGGCCGCCTCTGAATTTTTGACCGGCGCATAATTGTCAGAGCTTCAGTGATAGTGTCTTCAGTCAAAGCATTCCTGAATTTGAGATAGCTTAAGTGTTTAGCCCACTCGGCCATACGATTTTGGGATGCTGCAAGCCAGGAGGCCTTATCCTGAATAAATCTGATATATACGTCTTGCAGATGGGGTGCCGAAGTAACGCACTCCTTACTCACAAAGGCATCCCATTCCAGGATATACTCCTTCTCATCCGGAAGAACATCGCTGTAATCTCGGATTATATCTCGATGCTTCTGTACGAGCCATGAGTCATCGACTGGAGGGGCGTCGACGAGCGAGCCGGGCTCCAGTAGCGCTTTGCTGAGGCGATCATAAAGAGGCTGCTTTATGTGTGGGATCAACAGCTTGTTATCCCGTGGTTTGATTGGATGCGGCTGCTTTACTCGTCAGTTTGGGAATTATGGGTCAATTGAAATGCGCAACTGCTAACCTGGAAAAGTTTATTCCTCTGCTGTGAAAGCTTCTTTGTCAATTTTCGCGGTGATAGATCGCCTTCCGCATCCGACTCTTGATCATCGAGGCTTGAGAAGCTGTGGAATGTCGGATTCAACGAGCGAAGCGCATCTTCATCAGGTGCGAAAATGCGAATATAGGCGTGAATTGGATCAACCTTGTACACAATATCCGTGTGATCTTCCAAGTGTTGTTGTAGCAGCTGCATAGATGAATGGGTGGCAAAGCATCGAATACAATGATAGCTCTCAAGCGTGAACTCTCCTATCAGAGGAACAGCCCAAGTCACACTACCACCCTTCCTGTTCAGGTTTGCTAGCTTGCGCCGCTTCTTTTCCTTTTCCTTCCGCTCTTTTCCACGGGCTTTATCACTTAGAAGCTTCAGATTATAGTTCTGTTTCTCTCTCGTTCTCAGTGATCGACTTGGCGTAGTCGCCTCCTCGTGCTCTTCATCGTCTTCTGCTACCCCGTTCCTCTCGTTGTCTGTCTTTCGATGGTCATTTGACGCATTATCAACTCTACCATTTACATGGCCGTTTGTTAATGGTTCCAGAGCCCCATTGATGTGGTTCATCTTGATATCAGGCGGAGAAACAGAATCACTGAACCGTGCCGAGCTGGCTGCCGCATGTGAAGTCGACCAGCGTAAATCCATGTCCATTACCAAGCCGAGCGGAAGGTCCACTTCTTTCATCTTCGTTATCTTCACATCACTAGTTGCTCTCCCTTTCTCAAACGCATAGACGAACTGTGCTGAGAGGATCCACCGACGGGGATCGCTTGATTCGGACTCGTTGGCCTGGTCCTTGGGTAGTAGGTCCATTGGCGGCCATTTTGGGTCGCCCGCAGATTCAATCTCTACCCGAATGAGATACTGGTCACCCAAGCTGAACCCGGCCCCATCTGGTCGCTCAATGAAGATCTTCCCAGAAGGAATGTGGAAGGGCGTCGGCAAATATATCCTAGCAGTTCGACAGACATCATCAGAATCGCGGAAAACCTTGAAGTTACATATCTGACTGTCGCAATGCAGCACCCGACATACGGGTGGACTCCACTCGCATACTAGAACCCTGCAGCGGGCCTTGATGACAGGAATGTCCTTCTTTTCCGGAGACCCATTGCCATAATGCAAGTTAGCTGGTCTAGGATTTGAACTGTCCACGCGCGTAATGGAAAGAACCTCGATACGAAGAGTCTTTTCGACATCGTCTGGATTCTCGGAGAGAAGGCGGCCTGGCACAGCTCGGGCAGCTTCTGGGGAGGTCTCAGCAACGCGACGCCGTTTGAGGGGCCGTGGGGGCTGATCCCCATTGGTAACCGTGTCACCATTTGCCGTGGATAGTTTGATACCCATGCCTAATGGTAGATGGTCGACCGCAGTTTTCCAAGCCCGATGGATAAACGGCAGCGAGTCGCGTTTGTAAGGGGAGGAGACGGTCGCCATCTCTGAATGAGAACATGGGCGCAGCGCGCCACGAGACTGCGGCCACCTAACTTAGTAATGGGTCAGGTCTTCTATTCCAGAAGCTGAATGAGGCTAGTCGGTCACTAACGCCTCATCTACAAGAATTATAGATTACGACGAAGAGCCAGGCTTCATAGTGAGATATGCGCACTACAACGAGGTCGACTTAAAACAACAGTAAGATCCGGGGGTGTGCACAGCCCGTGGATGATTTAGATGAGCCGGGCGCGAAGAGTTAGTTCGTTTGCTGATGCGCTGACAAGACTGAAATGCCGAGACGGTGAGTGGGAAATGCTGTTGTGATGAGTTGGCCAGAGAGAAAATGAGGCCGGGGGAGGTCGAAAAGAACAAGCTTGCAGTGACGAGAGAGGAAGGAAAAGAGAGGGGTTATACAGAAGAAGGGAGGTTCCGAAGGAGAACCAGAAGTATACAGAAACTCAATGGTATACACTAAGGGGAGGAAATACAAGAGTCATAAATCGGGCATGTGATGGGGGAACGGGGGATGCGCTCGCTCAGAGTAAATGAACGGACGGACGCGTTTCGGCGCTGGCGTTGTGTTGCGCCAGGGAAAAAGAGGCTGACAGCTGACAAGCAGACGCTGACACGTACCTGTTCAGTGGCTGATATGGGGCTAGTGCGACCGTTGGTGCCATTCCGAGCCAATGAGCAGGCCCGATTAACTGTTGTTGTGGCTTGGCGGCTCGATTAGCGCATCTAAGTTTTGATCTAGCATGCAATCATCTTAGTGATAAGAGCATGGTAGTGTGGCTTGCGCGCGGACATGGGTCTAGTCGACGAATTGGGAGAAGACAAGGAAGGGAGGGCCAATGATGGCCATTGCCTAGTTTGCGCATATGATTAGTCGAATTCGTTGTTGTTATTGTTATTATTACTTTTTTGCTTTCCCTTTTCCTGGGATCTAGGTACTTATGAGTAGTATGTTATCACAAATTGTAAGCGCATACTTGTTGTACCTATGGGCTGCTACCCGGAGGGCACGGAGCTTGTAAGTTCAAGTAGTGTCGATTTTTCTTGGTCGTCCTTGAGCTTCTGGTGGGCTCTAAATGCAAAAATATGGTGATTGTGATGATTATGGCATTTTTAAAGTTCAATGACTGTTGGAGCATGTTCACTTACTTAAGCAGGTGCGGCAAGGCCCTGTGGGTCTACCTTTAAGTACCTGCTTAGGTACCTTTATATATGCTTGAGAAGAGGTGAGAATCCAGGTGCACTTACATTCGAATTCTGTACACGTTATGTAGGTCTGGATACATAATTAACAACTCCAATAGCTGCCAGTTGCGGTCATGATAGATTGGTCTGTGGATATTGACCTCAAAAGCTTGTTTGGCGGGGTAGTTAGGCAGTTACCTACGTAGTAATTCGTACTAAGGTAGCCACTTACCTCTCTGGACTAGAGGAACGCTACGGAGGTAGGCACGCTACAACGAGGGCAGTTAAGGGCGATCATTAGCGTACCTCCCTGCGCAGGTTACTTACGTACCCTCTTTGAACCACCCGAAGCTCATTCCGGCCATCATCAAACAGGTCTCTATCACTTCTAAGTTTATCAGATCAATACCGCCACTCGTCAGCTATTTCCTCCCATTCATACATGCTGTTCTCGAGCATGTTATGGGTGCAATACCTCATCACACGCTCTGCTACTTGAATCCATCCTGCTCCAATCCTACTCTACAAAATCTCCATGTCATCCTCCTGCACCTACGCCTGTTTCGGCACATAACCTGTTGTGTGACGGAGCTGGACACATAAAAAGGATGGATGATGATAACACTGATAGTCCTCCCCCCCGGTTGCGGCGCACCCGCGATCTCCCGTCGCGGCAAGCAAAGATCAAAGCACCAGCCCGAGAAACGAGGTCGACAGCTGCTTACTTCACGAGTTCTGCCAATACGCAATCATCATCGTCCTCGACCGAATCAACCGACACAGATGACCAGCCCTTGACCAGGACTCTTCGCCCCATAGGGAACAAGCGAAAGGCGTCAACGTCAGCGAAATCGGCGAGACCCGTCAAGCGTCAGCGTGTGCAGCCGCCCGTTCTCCTTCGTCGTCAAAACATTCGATCCAAAAATGCTGTGGATGACATCCTTCTAGATAGTTCCCTGGTCTGTCTTCCATGGCACTCTCTCCCATACCACGTGTGGTTGCGCGTGTTCGGCTTTGTCGCCGCACCAATCCGCGATCCTGCATCACGAGCTGATGATCTTGCCGAAGCCGTGGGCACCTTGATCTCGGGCGCCCGAACCTGTAGATCCACGACCGAACCGGCCTTGGCTGCGTTGTACAAATGCCCTCCGTTCCGCCGAGCCTACACCAACTCTCCTCAAACCACATTCGTGCGGTTCCTCGAAACATTGGCACTTCCTCCCTCGAAGACCTTAATTCGGTATCGCCCCAAGGTTGAAATTCTACGCATCGACGTTGACGCATTACTTTCACGGAAGGTAAATGGGCTGCAGTTGCAATTAAATCAAGTCATCAAAACTCTCCCTCGATTATCGTGTCTCGAATTATACCACCCTCTCGACGATGCTCCATTCCGAGATCTTAGCATGAACTTGCGATGGAAATTCTCCAAGGATGACCTACTTGATGGATTGACTCCTCCCCCAGACGGAGACTCTGCGATTGGTGAGAAGACCACGACGACTTCTCTGAAAAGCTGGCGGTGGAACTCTCGTCTCGTTCCCGCAGATCTCTCGCTTGATCGTTTGCAGGAGGTGCATGCGCTGCCCGGATTTCGGAGTTTGCGCAAGTTGGCATATGTCAACTATCAGCTTCCATCCATGACACAATTTTCTGCCAGAGCCCGCAACAGTCAGGAAGCCCAGAACAGTGACCTTCAAGCCATTATAAATCTCGCTACGTCTATATCTGCCCTGCCCGACCTGCAGCATCTTGTGATCGAATCCTCCACCTTAGCTAATGGCTCATTGCTGGAGCGTCTTCCGAAAACACTGAAGCATCTCGAACTGGTGAATTGTTGGGAAATTACTAGTGAGGATTTGTCCGCGTTTCTTATGTCGCATGGAAGTTCTCTGGTGCACCTGACCCTCAAACATTGCCAGTCTCTTAGTTTGGGCTTCCTCCCTATGCTAGCAACGTCTTGTCCGAATCTTGCTCATCTAGAGATGGATCTGTCTTATTTTAGACACCATGAATCTTACGCAGACAACAAGCCCGAATATGCAACTCTACTTGATGTGGGTCAAGTTCCCACGTGGCCTTCTTCAATTCAATCCATCGAAATCATCCACATGCGCAATTGGTCGCGAGCAGCTGCAGAGATGTTTTTCGGCAGTCTAATGAAGAACGCCAAGGCGCTGCCCAACCTTCGACGGCTAGAGTTCAAGGTCATCCTAAACATTGAGTGGCGTCAACGTCAGGAAATGAGGCGATCCCTGGCCGACCAGATGACCAGGATTTTCAAAAGGAAGCAGTCCCCTCCTAAAGAACAGAAAACTCTGCATCAACACGATGACATGAGGCCTAGAAGTGTTGATGAGACCGATATGTCAAAGTTTGCAACACGTCGGAGCACGCGAATTATTGATCAATCTTCGAAGCCGGCCTCGAATAAAGAAGGAACATCTGCCTCAGGCAAGCGTAATCTCGGTCAGGCTTTAACCACCCGGAGAAGCTTGAAGTCTTTGAGAGCCATGACTTCAACGTTCGATGCGGATGATGAAGGAAGTAGTGAAGATGAACTTTCACAGGGCCCTGTCAACACCCGTCGAAACAAGACTAGGACTGCAACTGCTAGGGAGGCTGGTCTACGGGACGAAGAATTCATTCATGGTCTCTGCGATATCGTTGATATTCAGGTCGACAATCAACGACCGGCTGAACGGCAGTATGACATGGATGACTTCTTGGATTCCCCGGAGCAGTCGGACCCAGAGTGGAACAGTGAGGAAGACGATGTCCTTGATTAGCCGTCTGTGTCAGCAGTTCGTGGCGTGATCGCAAAAGAAGAATAAAAGAATGTGGAACGGAAATGCATGTTGGAATGGCAACTTGTTTTTACTGGCGTTCAACAGGGGAAGGCGGGGGGCTCGGTCTCGTTCTGTAAGAAAGATCTATTTAAATCGCCATCACTGGCGTGGAACGTTTTCATGTAATGTAACGGACAGCATTTCACGTGGATCGATACCCAAGGACTAGGGCAAAACAGCTATTCCCATTACTTCCATATTGCTAGAAGATAGGATTGGCAGGCGTTTTGGCAACAAAAACGGGGATGCATGAATAGATGAATAGATCACGGTCAGGAACGGCCGGCACAATCTAATCTTGCCATCTTTGACCATACACGATATGCGGCGTCTTCTCTCGTGTGTCGTTTCAGAGCACTAATGAATATATGCTGATAATTTGACGGTTTAGCCAGCGATCGGAGCATTAGTTGATCAGACTATGAAACGAAGAATGTCTCTTTGAATAAACTAGAATCGTTTCCAGTCTGTCCTTATAGTATTGGGTATCTTCGCTTGTATCTAGGTGTTATTATATGAAATTACATTAATAATGAGTGTTTTGTGTTGTGCTTGTGCCATCCGTCTGTATGCCCATCCCATATGCCCCATCCCAAAACTAAAGACCATTTGTATGCTTGCCCCGAGAAAAGAGAACATGAACCATTTTGCTGCCACCCACCAACCTGTTATTCTCATAATGCTTCCATATCGGGCAAGTCGACGACGGCGGAATGGTCCCAAGCCGGCTGTTTTATGATCGGCAACGGCGGCGTCAGCGCTATGCTCTGCCTCCTGTACTCGGGTCCCGAGAGCTTCCCGGCCAGCGCGCTCGCGCGTCGGCTCACGGGAAGCGGGCTAAGCGGCAGCGGGCTCGTCATGGGCGGGTTGTGCCAGTCCAGCTCGCCGGGGAGCGTCAGGCCGTCGTGGAAGTGGATGCACGTCGGGCTGCTGCTCGTGTCGATGTTGTGCAAGGGCAGGGGGAGGTGCGTGTTGATGGGCGGGAGGACCGGCAGCGTGCCCTTCTGCGGTCGCGGCCGCGGCCGCTCCGGGTTGCTGAAGTACCGCTTGGCGGGCCCGAGCAGGGCTGCTGCTGCTGTCGGTGTTGTTGTCGGCTGGAAGACCCTGCCGCTGATGCTCTCGTTCCTCTTGGGAGGTGGGATCGGCGGCCGCCGCTTCGACGAGATGTTCGCCTGGACCACGGTCGTCCGCGGCGGCGCGAGCTTGGGCACCTCGGCCTCGGGGAGCCCCCGCCGCAGCACGCAGTCTAGCAGCTCCATCTCCTCGGGCCGGAAGACGGGCGCCTCGATCTTCACGCGGGCGCCGCCCACGACGCGGTACATCTCGGAGGGAAACGCGCTCAGCAGCTCCGGGATCACCTTCAGCGGGTTCACCGTGACGGTGCTGGCCGGCGTGTCCTTCCGCTTCCGCTTCGTCTCGATGCCGAACAGCTTCCGGTTGGCCGCCTGTTCCTCCGAGCCCGCGGCCGTCTCCCGCAGGCGGTGGTTGAGCTCTATGGGCACGAGATCGCGCGCGATCCAGCTCTCGTGGATCTGCGTGTTGAAGTTGCTCAGGAGGAAGCGATAGCGGCTCAGCATGTCGGGTCCGTAGGGCCGGAACCAGCCGTCGCGCAGACACGGCAGGTCGCGGAGGTCCTCGTCTGACGAGACGGTCGGGTGCGCACAGCCCTTCAGTATGTCCAGGTTCGGAAACGTCTTGGGCGGCGGCGCGACGCAGTCCGCTTCGGAAAACGTGGCGGCGATCATGTTCGTCACGATAAGCCGCCACTTGCTTAATACCAGCGGCGTCTCCACGGCCGCCGCCAGCAGGTTCGCCGCGGCCTGGAAACAGCTGTGCTGCGCGAAGTGGAAGAACCTGGTCGCGGTGAAGCCCTCGAGCCCGCTCGTGTAGCCGCACCCCACGAGCGTCGCGTACATCAGGAACCACTCCCTCGTCAGATTGGCGCGCTCGCCTATCTTGGCCGCCGAGGAGACGACTACCGTGCTCGAGTTTCTGAATTGGTCGCCCTCGGGCTTCTTGTGGAAGTGCACGAGTGTCGGGTTCCCGCCAAACATCAGGGCATCCGTGTTGTCCGTCCATATGGCATCTATCACGCCGACTGCTTGGAGTCGGACACATTCGGCTGCCGACTCACCCGGGGCGTCATGCCGTGGAACGCCCAGTTGGTCTAATAGCTCTTTTAAGAGCCTTGTGTTTGATTCACTATAGCTATACTCTGTCGGCCACTTCTTCGGTGGCTTATTCGGCCCATCGAAGACAAATAGTAGCTGTATGTTCATTCGTAATAGGTAAAGTATCCGTTCCACTGTGAGAGTGAGATGTGGTTAGTGAGTGTGACATCGCACATATCCAGTAGCTTCATCTTCTCAAGTCATTCAATTATAACTGCTTGTGAAGCTGAGAAATGATCAGTAATGAATAGCTTACTGATACGTTTTTCCCTGGGATGAGAACCAGGAGACTCTATAGCATCGTTAGCCAACAATTCGTAACAGTAAACCTCGGTTGCTTACTGGTCTTGATTTCAGCTTCTTTTTCAGCGGCGATGTTTCGATACCACCAATTGGCCTGGTCTATAGCGATGCGCAGGGGCCGACCAGTGGCCTCGAAGTGCTTCGTCGACCATTCCGGAATCGATCGCACCTCGGCTGCACCCGTTTCCGAGATCGAAAACCTGGAGATTCGAGGCAATTGAGTATTCATCTAACCAATTATATAACTATAATATGGTAACCAAAGACTACTTACCCCTTGAGAACCATTGTGATCGGCAATATTCCGGGCGATACTGATCCTGAGCCTGTATGTATGGATGGTCTGTATAGAACTTATTTCACTGAAATGAATCCTTTGACCGCGGAAGGGGAGAGAGAAATAAGATCTCTCATCGACCTCTCGGTACTGTAAGCAAGCCGTTCTGGAAGTCCGGTACAAGGAAGCCACACCCCGTTTTGTTTAAGAATGTCATCTATACTAGGCTAGGATCGTCGAAAATTCCCACCCTACGTAATTTGATAAGCGCACTCAATTGGACCGTATAGATGATTTGCACGGATCGGACTAATAATAGCGTGCCGTCTATCGAGACTACGCCGTATGGGTGTATTGAAAAGATATCTCGGATGCTACCCGTGTGACTCTTTTGTCGGCTCGGATTCACAATGGGAAAAACTCTCGAGCAAACGAATTGCAACCTCCGCGATCTTTATGATTTTCGGTGCGTGGCAATTCCGTTGTGGGCGTAATGATAAATTATTACCTTGGTAGCGAAGGATTCATACCCAAGCCCACGTTAGCGTGCCTTGGAATTGAATTCTTAACTTTGACAGTCACCTGGCTCCGCATAGAAAATTAAATAGTATTGAAATGTAAGCTGGCTAGGCTCTTCGCAAAATTGACCAGGATTTGCCAACCTCCCAATAGTGTGGTTATCTATACGCACAGGCCATGCTACACGAAGGCTGGTTGAGCAGAATCCCTTCCTCTTGACTGATTTATATCGATGCAGTATCGGTTCGGAGATCTCGGGTGGTCTTCGATGAGTGACTTCATTTAGCACGAGGGAAACCTTAGGAAAATTCTACCACTATTCGGACGATAGCGTGTCGCGGATACCAATCCCTCGGAACGCTACTACTCTGTCCCCGGGGCTTGGCGAGGGTTTCATCCCGGTCTGACATGCGCTGTGCCGCACCCTCGGATTGCTGGGCACTATATAACTACACGTGGGACGAAGATGAATCATCGTCATGTGGCAGGGGACGCTTGAAAAGACCTCTACCCGACCATATAGAACGAGGTCAGGAAAGGTATAGGCGAGCAGGTTGCCTAACCTAATGAAGCGTCTAACGGCCCGGGGAAGTCCGTTGATAAGAAGATGGCACGGAGACTATGCGTAGACTACTCTGCTTTCATCCTACACTAGAGAAGTGATACCCGTCGCTTAACTAGTCGTATGACCCTTAAAGACAACGAACCTCGCTGGACCCTGCTCGCATGCTCGGCATGTTAATCAGAATCTACACGATGCGTACAGTAGCGTGCCACCTAGCTGGATCAACGAGAATTGAGTCACGGGAACACAACAGAGGCGGAATGATTTGGTACTATGGAGACATAGTCGGAAAGTACACTGTCGAAAACAAGATAATAAGTGTCCAAGCTGTCATCTCATACTCATCGCCTAGGATGCCGGCAGCCCATATGTCATAGGTCTTGGTATGTGAGTCTCCCTGTTAGTTATCCGGCTTCCCGGGAAAAAAACCTTGCATGATCACCATTACCCACATCACACGTTGACAAATAAATATCGACTGAGAAAATCCTCATAGAGCATCAAGGTCAATCTCTGGCTTCCTGCGGCATGCCTGGATCTTGGTATCAGCCCTCACCGATTGCGTGGAGTCAAAGATACGAGGCTCCGGCTTGGGGATATCGGGGACAAAACGCCAGTCGTACTTGACCAGCAGGTGGCACATGATGATCTTGATCTCGTTAGACGCGAAGAAGCGGCCCGGACACGCGTGCTCGCCGTGGCCAAAGCCGAGGTTTGACGCGCTCGTCGTCACGAACTGCCAGCTGTTCTCCTGCCCGGGCACTTGCCTCTTCTTCAGGAAGCGCGCAGCGTCGAACTTCTCGGGCTCCGGGTAGATTGCCGGATTCGCCCAGTCGCCCATGACGGCGATGCGCGCGCCCTTGGGGAGCGTGGTGCCGTCGGAGAGCGTCAGCGGCTTCTCGACGTAGCGGTTCATGGACACTGGCGATTTGTCAGCATACGACAAGAGGGTCAAGACTGTTGTGAAGCTGCCCAACTTACTGAAAGATAGGGGCGTCGCTCTCTGGCTTTCCTTGAGGAAGCTATCCATGAGCCTGAGTTGGTACAGAGTAGTCTTCGCCCAGCCTTCGCGGCCAACAACCTCGATGATCTCGTCGCGCAGCTGCTGCGTGATTTCGGGGTACTGGCAGAGATCGAGCAGAGCCCGGCACACGCTTTCGGTGGTCGTGTGAATGGCAGCCATGGTCAGGGACAGCTGGCCAGAGACGAAATCGAGATCCTGGCCCTTGGCCACGTCGTACATCCAGCCGAGGGTATCAGCGACCTTGGGCGGCTTCTCGCCGGTAGCACGAGCCGCGTCCACGGCCGCCTTTCGCTTCGTGACCTCGGGCGCGATCAATTTGCGCGCGTCTCGCACAGACTTGCGCAGCCGGTACGAATGCGGTAGCACCAGGTAGACCAAAGGTCGTATGAAAGCGGGAGCCATGCGCATCATGAACGACAGAGCGAAGGTTTCGACCGTAAAGTTCTTCGAGATCTCGAGCCATCTTCGGTTCCGGCATAGCTCCGCACCCAGGAAAACCCTCGAGGATACTCGTGCAACGACTTCGAGGAGGTCTTCTCTGATCAGCCTCGTGGTCCATCCCTCGCTTTGGCCAAAAACATCGTCGATGGTGGCAATGGTCTCGTCGACGAGGTCGCTCGTGACCAAACCCAATGATTGCGTCAGCTTAATGCGCACGGTCTCCCGCAGTAAGAAGTCGGCCTTTTCTGATTGTCTAAATGCTTCGAAGCCTGGATATTTCACGAAGAAGTCCTGTATTGGTTAGTTACTCAACCTTAAGTAGTGATGTCTAAGGGACTTTGTCCTTACGCTGGAGAAAGCTTTGGGGAAGTTGAGCTCAGGTAAGTTGCGGATCTCATCAGCGTACTTATTAGGCAAGATGATTTTAGGTCCAGTGCCCGTCATGACCTGGAATGGCGCATCTGTCTGGTCTAGGCTCAGCCATAAATCTCAGATATATCGAATGAGTTGTGATGAACACACCTTAGAGCCTTCATTCAAAACCTCACTGCCATGAAACATCCAACTCTTCCTCGGGGCAAGCCCGCGGACACTTATAAGCGGAAAAGCAGGCCAAGGCTGGTATCTGGTGAACAATGACCATACGATGGTCAACAATATGGTGGCGCCAATGACCTGCACAGACATAGGCAGCCCCTCGGGGATAATATTTCGTATTGCCTCCATCTCGACTCGTCGTTTGAACGTGGAGTGTTAGAAAGCCGAAAGGGTCTTCGGTTGAGGGTGCAATGGCATACTTAAGGGAGGTTACATTTCTGCATTGGCATTATTTTATACACGCCAGCATAACTAGCCCTTCGGATGCCTATAAGACCGTTATACCCATGGTCGTCATCAGATCGTGCCCAACTGGGGTCATCTGCGGGGACAGCCCAGGCATATTTCTTGGTCCAGAAACACTCAATACCAAAGAATACATAGCACGCGGCCTTAAGTCGAGAAAAGTGCTACTACTATCATTGTTAGTACCATTGGTGCAATTATCATATATTTCTGGTATTAGTCATACTTTTAAACCTTCGCTGACAGCCATCTGTGTATGTGAATTGGTCTATCAATAAAGCATACGACAATACGAATGTGAGTAAAGTCTGCCGTCGATCCCGACTACACCACTCACGCTCCAGATAATACGCGGGTTCGGTAGTAGATCCGGAGTATCTGATTGGTGACATGGAGGGTAACATGAGACGTTTAACGACATCTACCAGACTTTGTCAAAACGTGTGCCGTTTACGCTAGAGCAACACTAAGCTCTACCTATTTCGGCAACGCTTGTCCTCTCGGCTTGGGGAAGGAATTGATTTGATTGGCTCCCTACCTTATGCTTTCTTGACAAGTACGAGGTTGGAGTTGCAGGTCGCTTAGCAGTATGCGGGAGCCTAGAGTATGAGCAATATAGCATCGTGCTATGAAATATGAGTTTTGATTATAATCATAGATATGTTACGTTTAATTTCATTCGTCCCTCTCGAGCCTAATGATTATCAATATGCATTTACATACATACTATAATGGAAACGAACATCTACGTCATAGTACGAGCGGGCGAGAGAACCCCCTCGTATAGCCTCGTATGCAGCAACAAGCAATGCGTGCATTGGTCCCACACTTGTTTCGGCAGACTGGTAAACATGAGACTAATACTAGTAAGTAATCAACTCGGAACATAGCCACGTTAGCAACCATAGTGAATTAAATGGACCTTTCGGCTAGCAAGAAGCCGTACGAGAGTTATTCACGACCCAACACTACTAACCTCGGATAAGCACATTATCTCCAGTTATCGCTCTATGATCCTCGCATATACAGAGTAGTATCCGACCCTTATCTCGTTTACCGAGCTGCATGGTACCTGAGTCATGCCGCTTTTAGATGGATAGCCTGGGCAGGGCCTGCTATGCATGGCAGTACGATGCGACAGTGTGCCTAAGGTTCAGTATTAGCTAGATACTCACTCCAACAGTCCTATAAAATTTAAAGCTCTTGATGCGAAACTTCATAGGCGGCGGATAGGTATACCTCTTTGATATCGCAGCTCGCGGATCCTAAAAGGCATGGGGGAATATCTATTAGAATTGCCTTTTATGTTCAAATACAAGAGTGATGTATAGGAATGCTTTGAGTTATAGCTGCTTTATTCTTCTTACCAAAAGACATACTAAAATGGTCTCAAACAGCCTATATACCCCCTGAGCCCTGACTAAGGAAGTAATTTAGCTATAAGTAGTGGAACTCGACAAAGTCGATGGGAAATTGATTGGTTGAGTAAAACGTAAGGCAACGATAAAATTAATGAATAGCTAAGCGGTGGTCTAGAGAAAGCGAAGGTGTGTACGTCCTTAGGCCCCTTATTAGCTCAGTCAGCCGAAATCCACCCGCATGCTTCAATGTTCAGGCGAAGAAGAAAAAGAAGTGGGAGACCATGGAGAAGTCGCTCTGGGTTCTGGAAATCAAGAGTAGGAGTATAAATATAGAAAGCGACATTGAAACTCGTATATCTTTAACGCTAGGATCTAGCCTCTCCTTGTGGAGAATTACCAGTCGAGAGCCGACAAACCTTAACAGTTCACTCGACGAATCAGCAAGTAAAGAATGAACCTGTCATTCTTTCAGTACTGATGATTCGAATGCATGAGTAACAACTTATTTAATTGATCTGTAATTAATAATCTCTGCATTGATATGCTCTTCTATCTCGTTATTTGGCTCCTTACTTTCTGGATTACACATGATCTATTTGCTGCAACGTTCCTAAAATTGAGATGCGAGATTCATTAGCATATCCATGAGTTGAAGGATAAGAATATCCATTGAATATGATCGTGTCTCGCAGAGTGCGGGTCTCTAGCTCCACGGGACAGAGAATTTAGAGATAATTGAGTATGACGCGAACGTACATTCAGAAATTGCGTAATAGTCTGTCAACCGCATCTTTCATTCAATTGGGATAACCTGTGCTACTCCCTTTTTATGTCCAATTCCTACAGAGGAGCTTAGCTTTCTATGTTTAACGCCATGTGCTTTACCATAGATACTACACTCTCAAATTAAACCTTTTCCGAGTCTTTCGAGGGCCTTTTATCATTATAAATTCTTCACACCTTCGTATGTATCTCAAATTATGTGAGCCCCAAAAGAAATCAAGTTTCTCAAAGACCCAGGGGCGGCTGTAATTTGGTCATGCAATCATTACATGGAACTTGCCTATGTGTGACAAGGGCTTGTACTCAAGGGCTTGGAACAGGTAATAGTTCGATTCAGCTAATAATTCTCTTTGGGTCTAAAGGGTCCCAAAGGTCTAAGTTTCCTTCAAGCACGAAAGCGCTCTTCGCCTTTTACTTATACCCACGAATCTAGGGATGAATTTGATTACCTTCGTTCTAATTCGGACTCCTCTTTTAGTTCTTACAATCCCAGAACCGGCAATACACTTCCCTTGATCGTAGCCCACCTATGTCTGCCCCCATATCTGGCTATTTCGGCCACCTTTCCCCTACTTATACATGCTATATACAAGTACGGTTTGGTGTTCCTGTAAGTTAACACATCGTACTTAGTTAAGAGGGATCTATCGCAGCTTTAATAAACTTCTTTGTTTTAAAGCTAGTAAAGTTTTGTTTAAATATAGCGACTTATTTATTTAGTATATAATACTGTTAATTAAAACAAAATAAAGCTCGATAAGTAAGCATGTAATATTACTTATAGCTCGACACCCGACTAAGTTGCACAGATGTATATAACAATTGCAAGCTTTAATTACGATTACTACTATATTCGAAGGTTCTAGCAAAGATCACACAACGCTTAGCAGTAGTTTATAGTGCAAATAAAATTCCGACATATAGTTTAGCCGCACAACCAACCTAATTTATTAATACTTAACTTTTTACCTAAGGATTATTTACAAGCAGTGATAGACCGCTAACAGTTGATTAAAGCATTGCCGGACTGTTTAACGTTTGGCAAGCTCTTGATTAGCTTGGCGGCTTGCACTGTAGATCATTGCTCGGCATCGGGGGTGATTTCTGCCAGAACCTCTGTGAGAAATCCTAGCAACCCGGAGGTGCCCTCTTTTTCCCACCTCACTTGACTCTCATCGTCCCAACTCCACCAACCACTGCCGCCAGCCTTCGAGATGCTCTCCCTCCTCAGCCACGATTTTTCCATGATTTTGTATCTGCTGTAAATCTCGTCAATCCGGAATCGTCTATCACGCCTCATCTGGGCCTCGTTCCCCCAGGGTTCCTCAAAGATGCCGACCGTCTCCAATCGAACCCGGTCCCACATCACATAACCCCACTCGCTTAGCTTTTCATGGTAATATTCACCAAGACCGGTGTCACACCCAGCCTCTCTCCATTCTATGGCGTCTCGCGACCCGGAATTCGGGTCGTCAAAGAATGGTTCAGGAGCTGTCCAACGAGACGGACGTCCTCGCATTAATCGCAAAAAATCTAATTTCCGATAGAGGAAATCAGAGGGGCGCGGGCGACGCTCAGCATCCAATACTCGATACCGTTGCTCATATGTCTCTGCACTAGCAATTTCGTAAACCTTCTTTAGCCCGAGTGAAAGAAGAGACTGGGTATACTTCGAGGTAAGATAAGACGAGCCATTTGGCCCACTAATAGATCGTATATTCCACGCGCCCCAGGCAACGTCGTGTTCGGCGACATCATCGAAAGCTAGCATCTTCTTGTAAGCTATAGACCTACCATAATCTGTCACACTTGCCACTTACCCGGTAAAACGGCCCGGACTAGGAAATAATAAATACAGAAGAGCTGTTCATGTTCGAATATATCAAAACATTTGGTAAAAAAATCGTCGTTGCAGTTAATGTTCACAGCTGTGCGCTCAAGATTGCAGAAAAGTTGAAACCGATATAGTGCTCGTTGTATGCGACATATCTCTTGATTCGTGACCGGATACTGGGGCTGATTGGAAGGGGTTTTGGTCAACGTGGTTTCGACAAATTTCTTGGCAAATGCATCCACATAAAAGTGAAATCGGCCAAGGCGAAGCGCCTTTTGTAGCGACCACGATCTAGGTGGTGTTGGCCTCTGTCGAAGGCTTCGGGCACGGAAGTCTTCCGCGGCTTCGAGGCTCTCGTCGCCGTCGTCTTCCCAATAGGCGGGTAACAACGCAGACTCGGCTGTTATCATGGCTTCGGGTAGCACGTCAACGTCTATTTGGTTGAGCAGCACCTGTGTCGTGATTGTCGTTTCGATATTCCAGAACGCACGGTAGAGCGACGGACATGAAAAGACAGCTGCATGCAATGATTGGACGTCGGGCAAATGTCCGAGTATCATTTGCAGAAGCTCAACCGGTAGTCTCTTAATTGGACTCGGCCTGATCTTTCCATCTTGGTTCATTTTCGTGTTTGCAGTTGAAAGAAGGAGGATATGCTGTGATTTATCGGCAATGATGCGGACGTAGCACTCTGTGTGAATACCGTGTCGTGATGTTGTAGAGAGAATAGATGGTTTCCAACTTGATGTGCCATTTGATCTATAAATACTTCTTTCCTCTGTGATTGCCCACTTGTCTCCCTTAAATCAGATAGTTTGCTTGTTTGCTTGTTTGCCTGCTTGTTTGCTTTTAGTTCGAGGTAGATATGGGCTTGTCTGCGATAATAACAGGTCACAACGGAGGCTTGGTATTGAAACGGCCACGGGTGACTGCAGGTCCCGCACACCTCAGCCAAGGGAGAAATCTAAAAATTACGCATCCCTGACTGATAGAATTCAGCCAAATCAATGGGGCATTAAGTGATCACGTAAATCTGAAAGCATTAAAGCGATAAAATAGGAAATGCAACGATTGGATTGAAGAGTGCTAACTGAGTAGTAGAGTCCCAAAAAATCGGAATCCATCGCGAATTTCGAACCCCAAAATTGCGATTTACATAAGCCACCACCACACTTACACTGCTTCAGTATACACCTCACGCAGACAAGATTACAGGAACAAAGTCGATTTTATCAGAATATATCAGCAGGTAGAGCGGAACGAATCCTCAAGAAATCAATTTCATTTCTCTCAATCCAATAGCATGACAGACTCCAGTTATGATCCGACATCCGCCCCGGCAGTATGCTCTCCATCACGGCAATGACTTACCGTACGAGTCCTGTACTCCGTGACAGCATCACACGATGACAGGTCCTCGCGCGTAACCGTCATGGGACTGGGCGTGAATACCGTCGAAGTGAAAATGCCAACTATAACACGCTACGTTAATCATCGCGGGTTTAAGGGTAGGCTTGCTTCTGAAACAAGGAGATCGCCCAGAGGGTTACTCACCAGTCACTGTCACCGTCTTGTCCTCCGATTCCCGCGTAAGCATCCCGCTGGACCGGTGCGTCTTTGTCGAAGATGATGACGTTGACGCCGGGAGCGACGTTAGCGTAGACGTCTCAGACGAAGAGCTCGTGCTGGCGGGCAGCGATGTCAGCGTCGATGTAGGCGTGGGCGTCCACCGGCTCGTGCTGCCCGGGGTGAAGGAGACGTTGCTCCACGAGAAACCGGTGCTCGGCTGGCTGCTCCATAGCATGGAGGATCCTCCGGATGGGAGCCCTGATGATCGCGGCGACGATTCTGTGGTATGGTTTGCCCCTGTCGTGCTGGAGATCTGGAACCGCGATGAACTTGTTTTGTGAGAGGATGTCTTTGATGCTGAGCTGCGTGTGCTTGTGGATGTTATTCTTGGCCAATAGGTGGAATGCGTCGAACTAGAAGTAGAACTCGTTGTTGAATAGTATGTTGTGGAACGAGTTGAGGTACGAGTTGGAGCGTGACTTGTAGACCAGCTTGTTGAGGTCAAGTGACTGACTGAGGTCCTTGAAGTCCGTGTCGAATAGTGGTGCGTTGACGCCGCCGATTGAGTCGTCGAGCTCGTTCTATGTGTAGTTGTTGTTGAATGACTTGTTGAATGCGTCGTAGTGGCAGAGAACGTCGTAGAAGTAAAACTAACGGTAAAATCGTAACAGCTGTCGGGAAGAGTGGATGGCCTCGAAGCGCACAGCCCGTCTTCTTCCGCGGCCGAAGAATCCCAATTGATTAATTCATCGCCACAATTCTCATACTGAGCCATATATATGGCTTCGTCATCCAGATCAAAGGCAGCTATAGCTATCTTAGCAAAGGGTTGAAAAACGAGAGTATAGACTGGAATACTCACTGTATGCGGCCCTGAGGAAGCTTTGACCCAAGATGACTTCGTCTTCTGTGTTTTCCACGGCTCCTAAATAGCAGATATCGTCTACTTCTAGAATGAAGTCACGGAGAGGAACACTGATAGTGTGAGTGTCAAAGTAGAAGTCGACAGAGGCTTCATGGCTTCGATAGTAACATGGGACCTGGTAAACCCCTTCGGTGTAATTAAAGGTTGCATCAGGGAAAAACTCGGAGAGTGTCTTGATATACACCGACGGGAGATGGGACACGATCGTAGTGTAATCAAAGAAAGCACGTTGTGTAGGTTCGTAAACATCCAAGAGCACGCAGTTGCTCGCGTCGAAAAAACCTATGGCAGTCAACGTTACGTAGTATCTGATCAGTCTCAGAATTAGCTCATTCATTGAGATTTTAGCGGAAAATCAATTACCTAGGATCTCCTTCAGGAGCTGGGTGTGAGTACATCTTTCGAAGTTCGCCGGCGTATTTCCTGGTATTGAGACCCGAGAATAGGAGCTCCCCTAAGCCAACATCGGTGGCGCTCTCCTCAGAACCTGCGGAAGGGTTGGCGCTCCCGAGAGCTATGCTGAACTGACGCGTAGCGATCAAGCCCTGCGATTTCAACTCGTCTACGAGTGAGAGATCGCCTTTGCCCCGGCAGCCAAAGCCCAGGCCTAATCGGCCAGCACTCTGGCCCCAGCTTTCGCTCGCAACACCAACCTGAACATCTTCTAGGTCGGCTCCTAATCCGCACCTTCATGTTAGTTATCTCAATAGAAGAGGCAACAAGAGTTGGATAGACAAACCGGCAAATTGTATGTCGTCGTCGACATAACAACCTGAAGCTCCACTATAGGAGTTGCTGAATTCCCAGGTCTGGCTACAGTCTAGATCACCTGCTGACGTTGAAGCATCCGGGTTATACTTCCCATTGGCACAACAAGCATCAACAGAAAAGGATGAATAGCAATCAGGGTTAAGCCAGAGATTGTTCGCGAAGAGGTCGATAGCTGGATAGACAAGTTGCGGCGGTGTGCCGACGGCGACTTGCGTATTCAGAATCAGTATCGGCGGAGAAACTATTATCATGGGCAATCACTCACGCTCAACAGTGTATGGACTGAGATAACGCTTTTGGGTAGCGTTAGTCCTTAGCGGATGATGGCCATAACGCGGGTCATCCCGGATTCCGATCGTGGGTGAGCCGTTATTTCGTATGGGTAGTCGTAGGCTCTTGGGTCCGCTGGAAGAGGTACCGCTGGCAATGGCTACAGTCACAAGAAGCAGAAAAGAAATAAATAGCATCTTGACATCAGATATGTAAAGAGAGACGAAAGGTGAGATATCGATGTGGTGAAATCGCTATATGGTGCTCATCTTTCTCGGGAGCCTTGGGGGGGTCTTTAAAGAGAACCCCCATCGCGGTTAGAAGTCACGCGTCGCACCTCATTACTCACAATGTAGTAAGATACACTTCCAGCAGCCAAGAATTATCTCACAGAAACGGCAAAAGTTAAGGGCCATCTCAATCAGCTGGGGCTTCTCGCTTCGTCGTGCCTACGGCAATGATCCGACCGTGTAACAAATATCGACTCAGACGATTAACCAACGTTTCACGAGACCGATCTGAGTCGCCATCGGAAATGTCCAAGTCGCCTAGCATACACAATCACAGGCACAGTATTACGTTGTTTGGTTTCTCTATTAATTAAAACGCTTTAAATTGCCATTGAAGGGTTAGTAGCAAAGCGAAGTGTGATTTGAACATCGAGTGCCACTCTAACTCAGACGCACAAGCGGGGAAACCTACGGGAACATAATTATCGGAATTACTTGTATCACGTCAGAGGGTAGGTTACAGCATCTAGAGCAACCGATTTTGGAGGTTTGCACTACATAGGCTCTAAGCTATGAGGGGAATATGAACGAATGAGTCACGAGAGTTTTCCAAGGTCATTGGATCGAAATGATCTCTTTCGAACCAATCATTACACATTAATCTATTCGGTGATGCGGAACCCTGCACTCATTATGAAGGAATGTTGTGAGCAGCATTGATGTTATCTCTAGGCGCATGTTCGAGACGTACGATTTACATCCTCAAGTCTCGAAGACCCGAGTGAGAGCCAGAAGTACACGTTACTTTATTCTCATCACATACGAAGACAAGAACTTTTCAAAGTTAAATACTGTTCTCAAAGAATGGAGTGCAATCAAGCATATCATTCGACATCAGTATATGCGGCAATTCTCGAGATGAAACGTCTCATTCATATTTTAATTATCATAAGCTGCCACATCCACCGAGAATTATATTGATATGTATGTTTTGGAGCTTTTCTCTAGAATATCCTAGTTAATTTGAACTGGAGGTATCATGAGCATGTGTGTTCCAGCACCGACAGTTAAGCAGATAAATGTCTGAACTATCAATTAATGGCTAAGAATTAATTGTTATGGATTAGCTCTTTGCTCTGCCAGAAACCAGCTCATGCTATACTCATCTATCAAGCGTATCGCTATATTATCATATTCGGCTCTCCAGAGCCGTAGTATACCTTAGATGAGTACCGTATCGTTCTTGTGCAATGGTACCATCAAACAATACACCTTGTAATATCCTACATTGATTCCGTTAGATGCAGTAGAACCGATCGAAGAATAGAATTGGCTGTGAAGGGTATAGAACTGTTCTGGCCCTGTACGAGCAGGTTATCAATTAATCTATGGGAGCCTACTGCACCTAGTTTGGGGACATGAAAATAATGACTGAACACCATGCTGAAACAGTTCTACACGTCGGAGCACGAACCAAATGACCCCTGCACCTGTGAGTGACCTCACAACAAATGGGACAAGACGGAGAGTAGCACACAATTTGCATGTAGTTTGAGGCACCGAGCATGCCTGATAGACATCTCTCTTTAGCTTTTACCAGGCAAGCCACCGGAAATGAAGATAGGCAAGCAAGAAGAGCGCTGTGATACTCTCGCGTCATAGATTATCGTACACAATCGCTACAAGACCCAGCTCTATGGTTATTCATCATCTCCAGCTTCGTCATCGTCCTCTTCGCCGGCATCATCATCGTCGTCGTCATCGTCTTCAGAACTCGTACCCGATCCGTCAGAATCGGCATCCGATCCGGGATCGTAATCCTCTTCATCTTCATCTTCTTCGTCCTGCAATTGCTGCTCGGCTTCCGCCTGCGCTCGCTGCAGTTCCGTCATGCCGTCCTCACCCACACCACCATTGCCGTCTTGTTCTCCCTCCCCAGCGCCCCTTTTGCCTCTGCTATTCTCGATTAATTCCCGCTTCGCTTTCCGTTGATCCGCCAGGCTTCGATCCTGGAGCTTGTGGCGGGCGACATAATCCTCGTTAATGCCATTGTAGTCTTCTTGGTCTAACATTGCGAACTCGATCTCCTCGGTTGCTTCCTCATCCCCACCTTCCCCGGTAAATACCTCGACCACCATGTTGAAAGTCCGTTGCAGCACACTGGTATAGCTAATAGCGGCAATCTTATCAAGTGGCAGGAACATAAGGGGCTTCTTGAAGCCCCATAGAATACCATTCTCTAGAAAGAAAAGAAAGCCGTCCTTGGATCCTCTAAACGCCTTGACATGCACAGCTTGTTCCTTCGGCCTGTGAGACTGGCGTATTACGCTGTGGAACTTGGAAGGGTCAGCAGCGACAATTTGCACATTGTTTCTTCCGGCCTGGAGGCATTTGTTGATTGCCCAATTGAACAGTGTTGGGTATGAATCGGAGACAGCAGACGCTGCACCGGCATTGGGGCCACCAATGGACCCAGGTTTTGGTGCCGTGGCCGGTACAGTGAACACCAGCGGATCGACAGGGGTGGCGCTGGCTGTCTGGGAAGGGAAATATGAGTTTTGTGGGAGAAGGACGTAGTTATGTTGGACCTGAGCCTTTTCAGGGACCGGGAGGAAGAAGGCATATTCTAGATCGCAGGGTTAGTATATAATACAGGTACGCACCCAGACAGCTAGCTGGTCACATACCTATGGTCTTCCAGGGAAATATTATGCCAGACACGGGAGTCTTAGTCCCGGGCGCACGCGCATACAAATGACCAGCTGTGAAGCACAAATCGAACTTCTTTCGCTGGGGTATAGAGACGGAGATGTCTTTTATCTCGAGCAGAATGTCTTCCTTTGCGACATCGTCGGCGGAGCTCGCTGTGGCCCCATTAGACGACTGGCCGTTTCGTGACGACTCGATGTCGACGCGTCGACGCTTCTGGGCGGGTTCTTCGGGTTGGCCGTCGTTGAGCTGTTGGTAGACAAAACTAACGATATTATTGAACAGCTTTATCCGGGAAGGGGAGTCTATCGAGATGAATTAGCTGACGTGGGTCCTAGACGCAGGAGACAGCATAAGAAAAGTCGCACCAGCCGCTTGCCGAATGCCGTCTACAATGTCGGGACGAGATTGAAATATTAGGTTTAATTTCTGGGAATCCAGCCCCGACGACATGATGATCTTGTCTAGGTGACAATAGCAAACATAGAAATGACAAATGATAACGCCGTATTCTCCAGCGATCCGGTTTCTCAGACACGTGATAGCCCTTCACTGGCCTTCGGTAGTGGTTGTCGCTGTCGTTGTCGTCGTCGTCGTGTGATGTGGGATGTGGGATGAGATAAACAAGATAAACAACATCAAGAGGCTGCAAGCATGCAGGATCTTCAGCCTTGGGGGTGTCGCGGTCTGGCGTGACGTAGCTACCAACCATGCTGCCGCTACCTCAGTTAGTGTGTATCCACTCGCCTGGGGAACAGCTTTTCAGCCACAACACCCACTGCCCAGGTTGTTGCTATAAGCTATAAGCCACAAAAGCCCCCAATCCGACCGGGCTGCGGCTCACACGTTCATACCCCACCAGCATGGTGTATGAGATGAGACCATTCGAGAAGCTCTGTAATCATCAAAAGCCGCCGTATTAACAAATTATGAAACCGCTACGGCTGAATACCTCACTTAGTCTTGTCGCATTGCGTATCATTAAGCATGTCAATCCCCAATATATGGCATCACCGCAAGGTTGCCGACAGCTCCGCCAAGGGATGCGAGATATGCTTTAAACCCAGTACCAGTGTTCTTATTACCCCAGACAAACAGGTCCGTCATGGTGAAGTTGTACGAATGCCTTCTTTTCCTGCTAACATGCCTCCTTATCAGGATTTCTTCTACGTATGTCCTGCTCATCTCAAGGACCGGGGTTTTTGCTCTCCCATCATCGATCATGATGCTGTAGCCGCCAAGAAGAAGAAAAAGGAGATGGACGAAGAAGTCGAGAGGTTGAAGAAGGAGTACGAAGAAAAACAACGTAAAAAGAAAGAAAAGGAAGCCGAGAAGGAGAAGGAGAAGGATAAAGATAAAGATCAGGAGAAAGACAAGAAAGACAGCAAGGGTAAAGATGACGAAAAGGACGAAAAGGATGAAAAGAAGGAAGAGTCAATTTCCAATTCCAAGGTACGGCGCTAGATCTCGCAACTAGCCATAACGACTGACGAATCTCGAAGGACAAGAACCAGCCAGATGTTGAGGAAGAGCCTCGTGTGTTTGCTTTGCAGAGGTTAGGCATGCATCTTGACCTCCAGAATCAACTGCGCTAACACCTCACAGGACTTTTCATCAGCAGAGGGTTGATCGAAAACGCCAGGCCGAGATGGCGAAAAGGAATAGAGAGCGTCTGAGCAACCCAAATTTCTTCCCTTCTGTTCCCAAGGACCTACCTTAGCCTTCGGGAACCTGCTTCGGCTTACTAGCAGATAATGGGGAAGTACTCGTAAAGGTGTGCCTATTCTTCGTAAACTTACTAGTGAGTAATCACTGCTCACATACTAGGGCCTATGCCGGTAAGACTTGGCCTGACTATCGAGGCACTGTATCATTCTCGTAGGTACGTGCGTGTATGCAGTTATGCGGCACCACCGGAGTGCTTGCGGTGTCTTGCTCCCAGACGCTGGTAAAACAACATGCTCATTTCGTAGAGCTCACTATGACTTGCTCTTGGGATGGCGCCAAGTATACTTTCTCTGCATACGCTGGTTGTTATTGGCAAGAATGCATATCTCCCCAATAGGTATCTCAACTGATAGAGACGCCCTACGACGCTACTACTCACATGGAAGAGACAATATCGACTAGCGTCTGGGGGACAATGTCTCTTTACATGTTACCTTTATTTCACATTACTCTTTACGGAAATCAAGCACGGCACTCCTTGTCTTCTCATGGAGGATACCTGCTAGGCACACACCCGCCCTCGTCTGCATGGGTTTAGTCCTGGGTTCTAGGGTCGATAAAGCAATCTACATGATTCACAGACGCGGCGAAGACATGCATTTTTCTACTTATAATTCATTACTTCACCAAACCAAGCTACATCTGGTTTTTGTTGTGTTTTTGCTGTTTCCAGACATCGACCTTTACACATCTGTGCGTGTGGAAATCATCCGGGAAGCTTCAACTAGCTTTCCTTCAACTAGCTCCGGGCCGCCTTTCTTTATTTCACCCCTCCCTTCCTAACCGACGGCCACATATGAATGTAGCGTCAAGAAAACCGAGTAAATCTACCGCCCCAACGAGTCTAGCGCTTACATTGCGTCAGCACAGAACAATCCATCACAGGAAGGTCTCATGGAACCCTGACTTGTAAGTAACAGCAATCACAAGACGCGCGCGGGATAAGTCGGCCTGCATGAGATTGGCTCGTGTATTCGTTATCGCTTATTTTCAACTAGCATGGTCGCATCGTCATGTAGGGCTACATATCGAAATATAGTACTCTGGGCCTTGTACTATACATACATCTGTGCCTCTCTACTGCAGACGCGCACAATATGCAATGCAGCTCACAGCGGAAGTTACAGGTGTGAAGGATAATGGAGTTAATCAGTATCGCTGACCGTAATGTTGAGTAGGTACAGTACCGGTACTCGGTCTACAATGAATACGGAAGCATACATCAGCTCTAGGTACCACACCAAACCAATGCCGAATCCTCTGGCAGACACCCTGGCATATGATCAGCCTTATGGATGTGACTTTATCATAAGCTCCTGCCCAATCGAAATCCGAATCCAGCTAATATCCATCTACGGGGCGACGAATCGCCGAATCTGCATCTAGATATCGTCTTGAAAGCGATTCGCTCTTTACCTTTCCGTCCCAACCAACTATTATTGGCGATCGCGCAATCTGAACTGGCTCCTCTACGTTATATCAGGCCATTATGAGCTCCAGTCCTTGCACATATCTCCGCATATAACCGTACTATAGACTCGGTTTCTACTAATAGAATTGCGTTCTTTCTTCGGCTAGAAGAACAGCCAATGCCAGTAGGTCGAGGACCTTGCTCGCTCTGCTTCATCGTGCCAACTCCTAGTGTCAACCTCTGGCCTGCTTGTTGTCCGCACAGTCAACAAATATTGGCTTCATCCATCCTGAACACTGAACACTGGTCCGGCTCATCCCGCATTTCGCTAATCCATGCAATAGCCGATCTGAAAGACCCATTGTAACCCGGTGCTGACGTCGTCAATAGGGACACACCCATTGCTGTAAGATAATGTTCATCGACAACGCTTTGCGAACACACCATGGGGCGCCTCGGCCGCCGAATGAATCATACCTACCATAGTACCTGTGCTTACCTCTTCGGGTGCTTATAACTAAGAGAACGTGCGGTACGAGAGGATCCCACTTTTGTGCTTATACGTCAGAAATCTACGCTGGCAGGTAAATTGTCGCGGCACAGGCGACTGGAACTGCTCTGGGTTGGGGTAACAAGACCTGCCCCTGTCAATAGCAAGGCTTCCCTATTCAAATTTGTCCCCGTACGGATTGTAACGAACTTCGCGGTTATTCTTTCTAGCGTCAGGTATGTCTGCGCCATTTGGCTCCTGACGCAATGAGACCCGACGTGACGTTGGGGGCGCAACCTCCTATTGAAACCCGCTTCTGTCGTTGAGCGTAGGAGAGCGACGTGCAGGGTGTCATCGCGCAGCAAGTAATGGCGTTGAGCTAAGCTAACTGCAAGACACACGCTGCAGATTCGATGTATCGATACACCGCCGGATAAATGAATCTCAAAGGTAGGTCTTTGTATTATTGTAACACAACTCTCAGCTAAGCCCAGCCACCCATTTGAAAGACGCAGCGCAACCGTTCATTCGCCTTAGCCCTGTGCTTGGTAAGCTGTCCTGCCCACCCCCAAACCCCCCCGTATTCCCCCATTTATCCAATAGCCGCTCCGAGGCCCGATACCTTCTCCACATCATATGTCAAGGTCGAATGGCTCGCCTCGGTCGCAGTGGGCGTGACACGGAACGTTACAATACGTTGAAGCCGGGGTACCTCCGATATAAATATACATACAAAGGGGCCGGGGTAGGTCCGGGTTGCGGGATCGGCGCCGCAAGGCTTGACTAATTCCGGCTCCGCCTGAGAAGTAGGCTGTCTTCTCTCAATCACAGACAAGCACGATGTTTCAAATACACGAGGCTGCGCGTGCATCCTAGATTCCGGCGGATTTTCTTAATTCTGGACGATTTGACTATCTACGGTAATCCAATCGGCGAATCGGTCAGACGGATACCATTTTTTTAATGATAGTAAGACAAGAGCTGCTTACACCGTGTGTACTCGCCTGGTCGTTGATGGCAACAATGATACTCTATACCTAATAGGCAAGAGGTAATCTCAAATGAAGCGAAACGGGCAGCATCGGACCGTGGGCCTGATTGCTTCGGTACCGGATGGCGCGGACCGCACGGGAGGATGTTCCTTTTTCGCGCAGCTTTGACAGGATGATCCTTACACTATACAGCGCGGGAAGATCCACGAGCATTAGGTTACGATCGCGCGCTATCCCGCGAACGATGCTCTTCATATTCGTCGACTCTGCGTCATCCCGCATCATTGTGCATCATCGCAGACCAGCAGCCGAAAGAATATTGGCTATCAGGGAATTCGCTCTGGCGCCATCAAGTCTTACCAAACTGGTGATAATCGATGCGAAGAGATTGCTAAGCACTTCGACTTTTATCACCGTATCAGGCACTGCAGCTATTCAACAACGCATTGGCGATGGAATTCTCAAACTAGAATAGCTTCTGGGCCGGCCAATAAGCCCCGAGAGAAGTCGTCATCAGATACTGCCACATGTGGTGTACCGCCCCCAATCACATATGCCGGCCTCGCGTGGACCTGTCAGATTCCATCGTCGAGACAGCTCAATGAGGAAGTCAATCCCTTGTTTGGACTATGATAGGCTTCTTAAAACTGATTTGACTACCCAATCAGATATCGTGGTCACAAAAATCTTTCGCCTTATTTTGTTTCTTCCCCCTGCCCACCCGGCCCGGCGATATTATACGTGCAGGTCAATGCGGAGGCCTTTACAAACTTGGTAATATCTTGTTGGGCTGACTGCGTATTCATAGGCCACCCTCGAGGTCTATAGCCTAGCTTACCTTGGCGACTATGTCTTGAATGGCGCGCGTCGAACTGAGGAATATCCGCTGACAAAGATGATGCCGAATATATTTGCCGATGAAGTTTGTTCGGCTGCGCGGTTGGATGACTAACGGGTGGTCGATTCGATGCGTCACACAGGTATCCAAGTCCTAGCTCCGTCCTAGTTTCGGAGATCACAACCCAACAACAACGTTCTCCGAGCGAGCGTAGTCTCGTGATGTTTCCAATCCACAATACCCGTCCACTATTCCAACGGCATCTGGCCCTCTTCTGAGCCGCATCGCATTGTCAGAACTTCCTTATAGATAACACGGCTTTTCGTGCGTAAACGTAGAACGTCATATCCGAAATTCGGGAACTAACTAGTGTGAACGAATAACTATACCTACCCCCCTCCTCGCCTCGGCGCATCTCGGACAAGGTAAAATAATAGTCATCTTACTTACTAGACCGTATCGATGACATGAAATCGTTACTGTTGTATCCTACTAAGTACCTGCATATAAGTATGTGTCAATCAATCATCACGAAATACCTAATCTGGCTAATTAGCCCTGATATACCTTACCCAGCAATTTGGATTCTACCAACCTGGGCAATCGACTCGGTGACATTGAAGCAGGTATGCTACCCAATTCGGGACGAATATGGCAGTACAACGACCAGAGCCTACCGCCGTACGCGACATCTAAAATCAAGGCGCGTCCCGTGATCACACCCACGTATCGTCACACCACAGGTAACGAAGTAATCAACTTACTCATCTAATATGCATCTATCTCACATAGCCTATCTTATGTAAGCTCCCTATGCTAGGTATTCCAGCCCCCTCGGGAGACCGTACGTTACGACATACGTTTTTTGCGGTGAATCTCATCTCTTCTCCAACATCCCTATAGGGCGTTCATAATCAGCGGTTATGATAAAATAAAAAGAAAAATGCCCCAGAGCTGAACCCGACAAACTGGGTTTCGGCGTTCTGTGTGTGGACGTCTCGTTCCCGTGACCCAGCGGCAATGCCAGGAACCGGGCTGGGCTGGGCTGGGCTAGAACAAAGGCTAGTTACATACAGATCCTGAAACGACGAACTTCGCCTGTTTCAACTCGGCCACCGCGTCACATGCCGCCCACGCATACCGAGTCCGTGAGCGAAACTCTAGCTTTAAATCTCCGACACGCTTTCGGATGGTGGGGTTCGTATTGCGGTTTTGGATGGATAGTACCTACCTGAGGGCTACTAATTACTTGTCTTGATGCAACTCGTGAACAGACCTATTTCTGCCCTTGCAGAACGTACCTGGGCATATTCTGCTCGTTGATACCAAATTACCGATTAGTTCGAATGTATAACCTTCGTAAGCAGACGATGACTGTTTGATCTAGTTTCTCACGGCGCGAACTTTCGGTGCGACTATAGCTCTCTTCAATCTGAAATGTCTGGGGTGAAATCATCCTGCCTTACTGCAACTAAACAAACGTAAGACAGAATGACAGCAACCACCCCGCGGCGTCTTTTGGGTTTCCCGGTAACACGCCGGTAACACTCTGGTAATGTCCTGATTGAACCCTTTGGTCTTGATATTGCGCTAACTGCCGAAATGCCAAGTTAGGTATTAGACCCTGAGCTGAGATATGTACTGCAATTGTCGGTATTTTGGTCCCATCATCATTTCCCGTCGGAGAAAAGTGACAAATAATGTCTAGTAATATCGTGTATACCTACTAGGCACTTACGCTGCAAAAGGACCGCGGTGGCCTGATATCGTCTTTTTTTTTTCTTCTCTCTTCTCGCTCGGTACCTATCATTCTATAGATACTGACGGCATATATCGGTATCTACGTATATATACGCAGTTATCTGTAGTTAATTGTTCACCCATATGTAAGGATGTATGTGTGCATATGCTGATTAGTAACCTGTTACTAACCGAAGTTCAGCTACGCAACCTAGGCGTCTTGGCGGGAACTAAGGGTGCGCTACGTTAGTTACAGTAGTGTAGTATAAAAGGTCGAAGTCCAAGAGCCAGGTACCAGTTCCCGCCTTAAATACGACGGTGTTACCGCTCGCTCGGTTTGCCCAAATTAATTGCTACCTACCTGTAGTTATACCTGCCTACCTACCTGCAGTAAGGTAACATACTTCCTTGCATACAAATGTACCTTACCTTCGACTCGTCATAGGTATCTGCCTGATTGCTCGCCGTGCTATTAACTACAAAATAATGTAGACAAGACTAGACAGTAAGTGCATAGTAGATGCGACAGGTGGGAGGATGGATGAGAATGAGGGTGTGGTGCGTTGAATCGAATGCTAGGGTAGGGTGCGTTAGGGTTCTATTCCTTTAGTCCGTCTCAGGTTCTTCTAGAAACGGGATTCCTTATTCCTTCTTCCTTCTCGCCCGCGAGCCATATGTACTACTACTTAGATCCACCAGCAGTATAGGTATTGTTACAGAGCAATAATTGCATATACGAACCAGCCATACATAAGTATATGAAAGCATTCTAATCGTGCATTTGCTGATTCATATAGAAGGTAATTCGATTAGGAGGAAGAGGACTTTGATATAGTGACATTTTTTATCTCGAGTTATTATGTGCACCCATTGCTCTATTACGTAGATGCTACCTAAGTACCCTTATATTGGTAGTGTAGCAGCCGGCCCCTGCAGCGTTACCTGTCACAACGCAGGGCAGAACAGGGCTGTTGTGCTGAAAAAAAAGAGAGTAACCCGCCCACCTTGACCGCCTCCTTCGTTTATCCCCTCCCATACTCCCCACGAGCGATAGAAACAACTTATGTTTTACTGAAATAGAGATCTACTCGCAACCGAATTCTTTTCCGTTTATCGAATTATTTCCTCGCATTCAGAGCCGAATATAATTGTCATTCTATCATGATATATATATATATATGTTGCTGATATGAAGCTGATATGATGAATGTAGAAGGATTTTACACTTACAGTATTCTTCTCGATCGTTTCAGTTGAGGCGAACATGCGATGGTAAGCAGTATGTATACCCCCACGAATGGAAATTGATGAATGCTTGCTACCTGGGTAGGTACTGAATGTATCCGGATTCAAATGAAGCCGAATAGACGATCGATTCACGGCAACGCCGTCATGGCGCATTGATTGACAGCATGCCCAGGATCGCAGGATCCCCCACACGAGCCATGATCTTGACCAAGTATAGCAATTCCCCCCCTTTTGCTTTCCCTAATAGTATAGTTTAGTTGAATCCTCCACGATAGACCTGTTTATAAGTCAAGTTCTCTTTTTGTAGTATTCACACTTACGTATGTTTTATTCACGTGGAACGCGTTAAGCGCGGGATAAAATTTAAAAGATAATTCCATCGATCCAATGTGCTATAATATACGGTACCGTGATGTGTAAAGCAAGTAACTGCATGCGTGCGCGCGTGCGTGCCTGTGTGCGTTGCTGCATGACAAAAAACAACAGCTTCCGGGGATGCCGTACGTACGTCAATCTGTCCGTCTTCGTCTGTAGCGCCGCCCTGCTTGCTGCACTGCGACTCTCGACCAAAGGGATAGCCTTCCGTCTGGGGAATACCCCAGTCTACCGTCAAATATATGGTATGTAAATGTCCAAAACTTCCGAAGATGGTTCGGTTTTTGCATTTTGCATCGCAGAATTATTTCTTACGTGCAGTTACGGCGGAAGCAAAATGCCCAGCTCTGATAGGCCGGCGGCGTTTCCTTTGCCTAGAGTGGCATTAGTAAAGTACCTGTGTACCTATCTTGCCCTGCTGGGTACTTGTACTATGTAAGAATAACCTCTGGGTTAGATAGATAGTGTACATTGTGTGAAAAGGACCACGCAGCAATATGGGTATGCGTAGAAGCTATCTAAAATAGACTAATTTCACTTGGTGCATGTTCTGTCCTCGAGTATCGATTTGTACTGATAAATTGTAAGTTCACGAGAGGACCCGAGCGAGTCGAAGCCAAGCCGGTAAGCCCTAGACGACGGACGGCATGGGCAATTAGTAGGTTAGAGGGATTTATCAAGGATCTTCAGGGTCAGCGTGTGATATTTCTTTTTCCTCAAGCCACATACTATCAGATCTTGGTGATGTATGATACATGCAGTAGCACACAGCACACACTAGACAGAATCGCGAGTGAAAAGGTCTAGTGTACGAAGTAAGTTGAGTTGATAATTTGGAATTTAGTGTGACAGGTAGTCACTCTTCACGATGAGTAGGTAGCCTAGGGCGCGCGGCATATGCCGGTTTCGCTCTGCCCCCTCCGCTCATTGCGATGGATGAATGCGCTGGGTAGGAACCGTCATGCATCAGCCTGCGGGAGGGAGTGAGATGACGAGACCCCTGAGCCCGAAAAGCAGGCAATCCGCTCCTTCGCGGCCGACATGTACATCACGTATGGAATATTCTAAACTAGCGTAGGGTAGCTGATTTAGCGGCGGTGCTCACCGGCCTTAGACCCTAACGGGACCGATCCGTCGCCCGGTAGGGAATGGACGTCGGATAGACGACATCCCTACTACAGTAGGCATTGTGATAAGTGCTTAGCTGGGCAGATAAGCTTGACTGCTTTGCCTACATGCGCGACAACGATCCCCTGCCAATCGGTATCTATCCTACCAATGCCTGGGAATTCGAGGGGCGGAGACGACGTTGTTACAGCCGGCAGTTGATGGCGAGCAGCCAGAGTCGAATCTGGGCGGTACCCTGGGGTCGAGGCAATATTTTACCTTGCCATGACCGTAGGTGTTCGTGCATAGCATCCCTATAGGTTTCCATTACGGCCCGGAGGCATACGAATTGTCGAGGCGGCGGGGGACCGTGGACTCACTTCGTCCACGCGGCTTCGGTTCAAGGAAAACGCGGGGACTACCCACTGTTTACACGTGCATTGCAGTCCCTGCCATGCGAATCGACCAACCGTCGCACCGCACTTGGAGTTTGGGCAAACCAGCCGGCCATCCAGGGTACCTTCTTCGAGCATGGGACGCATCCAAGACAACGTGTCGATGAAGATGTGAGCACAGTTAGTACTGGCTGCCTGTCCGGTTGGAGTGTGTGACACGAGGAAGTTGGGAGTGGCGAGAGTGCGTCTGCATTTCTTGCAGCGGACTTCTTTTCCGTCTTTCTGTGCGGCAGCACTCTCTTGCTCTTTCTCCTCCACAGGAACCTCGTCCTCGAAGCGGATTCGCTCGGCGTCGGGTGCCATTCTCAGATCTCGAGCCTCTTGGAGCATTCCGTCGTAGAGCCATTTCTGGTAGGTGGGATGGCGCTCTACGGCGCCGTCGTCATCGGCTGGACAGCCCATCTCCCACCAAAGCTCAAGTTGACGCATGAAGCCTGGATTTGGTTCCGCCCCCGGTCGGGCCTCCTGGACACATTTTAATGCGCCGTGAACGGCTTCTCTGGCTGTCGTACGTCGCCGCTGTGTCGACGTAGGAGACTCTGCGAACTGTTTGCCACCGAAGCGATGCGGATATTTGTATAAGAGATAGGAAATCACGCAGCTTACTGAACGGGATTTGCCCATTGCGCAGTGGACGTAAACGCCATTCTTGGGTGGCGAAACAGTTGTTCCCTCATCTTCTTTGGTGTCCGTCCCCTGCGGGTTCAACCCACTGTCGATAAAGCGTATGGCAGCAGGAAAGTGAACAAGGAGATCGGATGACTCATCATCATCTATATCGATGCTCATATGCGTAAAGCGTTTAGCCTCCTCGCCCCATTTTTCGAAAGAGAACTGTATGACAGAGAGCACGTGGGTAATGTTATTGTCATAGAGCGAGTTCCTGGAAGACTCTATGTTCAAGATCCAGACGCTGCAAGCCTGTCAGCGACCTCTCGTAGCGGGCACGGCACAGCACAACCAGGGATGAACAGAAAAAAAAACATAATTAGTTACCCTCCGACGAATAAGTTGTCCTCACCCGGTATCCTCGAGAGGCTTGTCATCTTGCCCACGTCGAGAAAAAGCAGCGGCGGCAGTTGGAAGCAGCAAGGATGGTGTATCAAGTTGGAGCTTATTTTATGCTTTTTCAGCATGCAGCATGGTTGGTTGGTATTGGTACTTCCACGAAAGCTGGGGGGGCAAGCCTGCCCCTCCTTTGGTCTTATCGATCTCCTTTATCGAGTTCTATAATTGCGGGACAGGGCTGAATCACGTGAATAACGTTCCTTTGTTCCTCCGCCCCACGCATCCATCTCGCTCGACCTGCTCGACCAGATTAGTATGACCTTCCTTTTCTAGTTAGACGAGAAACGCCGTTCCATTTGTTACCCGAATGTACTGTATAATACAGAATGTCGTCGCTAGACAAGCATCCATGTTCGTATAGGCTTTGTTCGAGCATGCAATGTTATTTTTTATGAGTGTATCTATATGACGTGAATACATTTTAATGAATTTTTTTGGGCGCCTAAATAATTGCCGAGTACCCCCATATGAAGTAAATCCTACGTATCAAACCGATAGTTTTGACCATCAACATAACTGCAGTGATATATTGGCTGCATGCAGAGTACCGCTCTTGACTCTATGACATTTTCGTTCCTTCCCCTCACCGCCTCAATTGGGTATACTTCGAATCAAAAGCATTTTTTGTGTTGCCGTACGCCGAGATGATGCCATCCACAACAAAATATGATGATCGTGATGAATAGGCGAGACATGTCTTCGTTATTTTTGGCCCGAGCCGAAGGTAAATTCAATGCTTCGTTCGAGACCACTCGTACCTCGAGCCGAAATCGGCGAGGCTCTGATAGAAATTGAGTGCTACTAACTATCTCATGGGAATCCTAACCCGTCGTTATCAGTAAGTCGACCTTTTCCATCGACAAGCTGACACTGAACAGCCTATTCGAAAGCAGCCGTGAGACCCCATGCGTACATCTCAGTTCTACCAAGAATATCTAGGGTCATCATGCTGCCAAAGAGAAGGCCAGTAGAGCGAAAGGACTACCTCGCATGTTGGTAGATGGGGGTGAGACTGTTGCCCTTTTGAGCTTCCGAGGATTCGTCATAGTGACCAGTTGATCGGAACCGGACGGGCACGACACTATGCGGTCAGCAAGCAGTGCCGCTCGTAAACAGACCATGTTCAGCCAATGGTCTAACAAGTGGGGCTTGGGTGTACATCTTCAGTTCCTAACAACAATCCAGCATAGTATGTCATGCCTAAAGTGCAAAAGGTACTTGGGAACAATAGTATGGACTGTGCTGCTTTCCGAGGTGGGTTCAAAAGGACCGGTCAGAAGTTGTTCGAAAACGACGAGACAAAACCTCGGCCATCTGTTGGTGCCAGCCACCAAACTGCATCATGGATCATGAGCCGGCTTACCCACCCGAGAGCAAGATTTCCATTCCAACCATTTGCTCACCGAGGAGGCTGCGGGGGCTCTTCGTCCAACATGCATGCGTTCTCTAACATGTTAGTCCATTTTCCGCTCGTGCCTGCATGGCTATGCTTGAGGTGTTGTCGGAAATGGTCCGCTCGATAGAACTTTTTGCTGGAGTTGCATTCACGGAATTTATGTACTTCCTGCAGATGCTTCAATCGCAGATCCCAGTCACGGTCGGTTGTGATCCGCGCACGTCCAGCCCCGCCACTGCGTCCAAATTCTTCACCACAATAGCCGCACGTGTCAGCTTCACCAGGTCGATTTGTACTATCGTGGAAAGCCCGATCAAAACCCGACAGGAGAAGCGCTGAGCAGGACCAGCTGTGTCGCCTGACATGAAGACTATTCTGGTGACGCTCGGCCTCGTTCTTGTTCTTGAAACGGTTGCCACAGAACGAACACTCATATTGCTTCTCAGCCTCATGTGCACTGTGATACCAGTTAGATATATAGGCAATTAGTAGATGAAGGAAAATTGAAAAAAAAAGTCTATACCTTAATTCCTCAGCGGTCTCAAATTTCTTTGGTTTTTTGGGGCAGCATTCACACATGAAGAAACCACCTTGGAGTTTCGAGATGGTGGCTTTCGGTACTTCAACAACTTTGCGAGGCGAAGTAAGTTGCCTGTGTTCGCCGCTCATGTTTCGCTGATGGGGTCCACGACCAAATGGGGCACACGAAGGGTGGCCGAGGGATATAGGCGTCGTGTAAGGCGAATTCGCCATCATGTCCACTGGAGACAAGCCTCCAGATGATAGCCCACCAGGTGATCTACCGCCAAATGAGTTCAGACTTGATATGCTCGTAGTTAGTGACGCTGTCGAAACATAGGAGGCACTACGCCCGGCGGATGATACTGACGACAAGGAGCTTGGAGGGACCAGACTCAGCCGCGGCGCTGGAGAACCCCTTCCGACGCCGTCACGACGCCTGGTAGGATCATTCGAACCTAGTGCTCCCTGCGGTGGGCTGTCTCCACCAGGAGGCGACGATGCACGTCGTTTCTGCCCGATAGCGTGATAGTCTGGTCGCCCGTGAGAGTCGTCTATATGCAGCCTCTTGATGCCCGACGTCTCCTCCATGGGAAAATCAGTGTCATCCATCGCGTCATAATTGCTGTGTACCGACATGGTGGCATCGTCGCTGTTGTTTCTTCTGGCCCTGTACAGTGGTGAACGGTCTACGTCTGCTGACTCGAGTGGTGAGCGGTAGTCGGAACTACTGGATTGGTACCACGGTGACGCATGCGACGGCGCTGTTGTCTGGAGAGAGGGTTCCGCGAAGCGGTTAGGCGGATCTATAGATTGATGATTTAATCGGACAGGCAAAGAAAGCTGTGGGACATTAGAAGGGCGGCGGGGTTCGGGCGCGTTCTGGTCGAGAGACATGGCAAGTCCAGACCGGCGAGGGGGCGAGCGGTTGTCGAAAACTCGTCGTGAGTCCAACTTCTTCAAGAGGTGACTGTCATAGTCGCTTGCTGCCGACTTGTTGAATTGGAATTGGTTGTGGGACATGAAGAGCTTCTTAGGGAGCGAGTCTTGAGCGGAGCTGTAGCGCGCAAAAGGTTAGTTGTCACGGCGCGAACATTCTTGAGAAAAGTCACCTCTAGATATTGTTTTCACGTACCCAATGGACGATAAAGTCGAGTTCATGCTATGGTAGCCCTCGTCCCGCTGGTGCGGCCGGCCAAATTCTTGTTTTCTAAACCGCATGAAATCATTTTCACTGTCACGCCTCGTGCTGTCCCAGCTCGCATTCGAATCCATAGAGGGGACGCGGTCATGGAATGGCGGACCAGGGGGGCCCATGCCAGGTAGAAACCTCGGAGGCGGCAATGGAGGGGGCGCATCATCCTCTGCGATCCGACGGTTGTTCGGTATGGACATGGGTATAGAAGACGGCGAGAAATTGGATGCCTGGTGTCGTGGATGACCGAAACGACCGGACCCGTCGAATCGTCCAGACCCCTCGATTAATATAGCTGGTGGCGGGTCACCAGGCTCCCTGGCGGAGTATCGCGAAGGTATATCCATGATGCGCCTATCGGATCAAGCAACAAACACTCAGAAAACCATATGACTCCGACAGATGTTGCACCAATGGGGAAGCAAATCGCGATTCAACACGGCTGACTGGTGTTAGTCGAGTCTAAACAACAACACAAGATATTCTTTGTGGCGAGGGAAGGTCGTGGTCGGCGTGAGTGGTTGTGCGTCATAGAACGAAGCGGGTTGGGAGGTCAAGGGAGATCAATTGCTGCTGCTATAGAGCTGTTTTTGCGAATCGAAATATCTCTCGAGATCAGATTCCCAGGGAAGCAAGGTTATGTGTGGGATGTCCGTGGCAAACGGTCCGGCGTGGCGACTGTCAAGCCGAGAAACTCAGCTTCGAGAAAGGAGTCTCGCTAGAGGAGGGGGCGGTTCGTACGTTACTTTCGTGATGGAGTGGCAGAAATCGGCATGGTTATGTTGTGCAGGACCAGTTTAGGACGGCTAGCTGGCGGGTAGTGTAGTTGTATCCAGGCGAGACCTCGAGGTGGTAGACCGGTGCACAAGCGGTGTGATTGATCATCGAGTTTCGGGTGCACAAGACGGCGCAAACGAGTCGAGAACGGGTCTACGATGTGGGAAGGGATATATAAAATATGGCAGCCAGGGAAGCGTGTGGCAGTTTGATGAATGTTTGTCGTCACAGACGATACAGACGTGGAGGGTCGCAAATAACTACCGAGAGGAATGTTCAATGCCCGGACCGGCGAGCGCGGCGCGTGATTTGTGAGAAAGCTTCCCAGATATCTCGCTGCGCCAACACGAAGGAGGAGTGGTACAGACAGATAGACGGCTATGGTCGACTCGGCGAAGGAGGACGAACAAGGCGGCCCTAGTGTAATCTTTCCCTCACACCAACTTCGTAAGTAGGTGTGTCGATGTCGCCAACTCTCACAATCTTGCACCCTCGTGTACGGAAGAATATACAATACTCGAGACGGGGTCAATGCTACGACGGCGGCGGCAGCAGCAGCGTTGGAGGGGCGAAGACGAGAGGTGAGGTAAGTTTATTAGGTAGGTAGATTAGGTAGGTAAATAAGGGTAGGGTAGGTAGGTCGGTATAATATGGAATGGGTAGGTGTAAGTTGCAATCCTACGGGTACTACTTTCTGCCCTATGAGGGTAGATTGGGTGGGTGTAGCATTGTGGGGCGGCCCTCAGCCCTCTCAGGAAGTAAAGTGGCAGGGTTGTTCAGGGTTATTCCAGGGTACGCTAGATTGGCTGCTAGCGCTGCTAGCGCCTGCACCTCCCACAGGGGGCTGGCCGCGGGTGCGAATTACTTGCAGGGATCATACGTCGTACCTCTACAAGCCAACCCCCGGCTCTCCACGAGATGAGCTGTCGACAATTTACCTATTCCATGTACATGTATTTCGAAGCGGAGAGGGCGTGGGCCTAGTACGCCTTACAATACCCTACAAAGCTAAACCTACCTGAGGTACTGTACATAACTTCTAGTACCCTCGGGGTCGGCACCAAATTGAGAGTACGTACCTGCGCATACACCGTACTTCAATGTGTACTTACATGGCAGCGTAACTTACACCGACTAAGTAAGCTCCTTCAGTCCCCTTGTTCACGACGAGCACAAGCTGTCCAAGCAATTTGGCTCGTGGATTACTCTCCCACGAACGCACTTACACACATACGCTGCTCTTTACCTAAGTACGCAGTAACTTGATTTTTTCCTCGCTTGCTCTCAAAACCAAACCCCAAGCGAATTCTGTACCCATCCATGCTAGTCATTATATTTGCCCATTAAAGATATTTTTCGTATCCATTCACCTGTTTAGAGAATCGTAACATACCGTCAAAGTGTAGCTTGGCTCACACACCTCGTCATATCGCGGCCATTTACCTAACGTAAGAGTACCTGCGTTCATATCGATATAAAGTAGAATCGGAATAAAGAAGTTGTGCTGCTGTGCTTGACTCTGACTGGGTTGCGCGGTGAACTCGCTGTGCTGGTATAGTTACTGCCATCCTATTACGCATCAACTCGATTTGTGCATCCACACTGATTCGCACGCCTACAGAGTAGTCATACGTGTGCGTGATAAATGGGTGCCGGCTAGTATAACACTCCCGCTTGTACGATTGGGCGTTCAGTTACAGGTCCCTGTAGCGTGGAGGGCCGCCTGCTCATCTACAAGTATTCCGAGCTATTCATCTCCCGCTCTATTTACGTGTACACTTCACGATGGGCTTTGAAGCCCTATCTGCACGGGGCCCCAACAGAGCCTATCTCTCGGATGGTCAAAAACCAAATCCGCCAAGGTTATCAACAATGGAGCGATAGTGTATGGACTACGTAGTATTCCTTGGCCTCATCTAAGAGTGTAAGAGTGGAGCTGACGCTCGGTCCCAGCCCTGGCGCGAAGAGCCAAACACCAAAAGAGACTCCGACGAGCTTCGGTAGCGATACGGAGTCTCTTATGGTGTGGGCTCCCAGCTTTCTACGTCTATCTCCACATGATTTGGATGTGCCGCAGATTCTGCATATATATGCCCATCAAAGCAACCATCCTGCTGCGACGTGCCCCGCGTGATGGTTTTTGTAGTCTTAGTCAGCTGTCTTGCTCCCATGACCCAGGGCTGCACATACACGTATGTTACACTACTGTAGTCTGGTCTCCATAAGGGGCAATCCGGGAGATACCAAGTTATCGTGGTGTACGAAAGGCAAACCGCCTGTGTTTTTTACTATAGAAGAATTCCAATTAGATACCCACAATACCCGGGGACCCTCCCGATTTTCTTCGCAACAGCAGGGGGCTCTCTGGACAATTGAACCCCGTTGCGGTTATGGCTATTCAGTGTAGCTTGAACCAGGTAGGCATAGTAAGTCCACACCGACTTGCACTACTATGTAAGCCAAGATCTCAATCAAAATAACTAAGCAAGCAGGGCTCGGCAGATATCAGGTGCTTATCGTGTCATCCAAAAGGTTATCATCTACTTACTGGGCGGTCTAGCAGCATTCCGCTAGCGTAACAAGCAGTTCCATTGCCAACAATAAGAGAACGAGAGCGGACAGGAGGCTACAGTGTGTGATGATAGACCTTCGTTGCGTCTGCTCTACGAAGTACAGAAAACGACAAATTGCGTAGTGATATGACCTTACAAGAATGCTATGTAGATCTAATTAGTCTCCTGCTTAGATTATTGAGACTCCGGAAGTTCGGTCCCGAGAAACCCGACGCTATACTACATCCTTTAGATAATCAAGAACCATACAATAGAAATTGTCAAGGGCAGATAGATCAGAATAATGAAATAGTAAGAACCTCGTCAGCCAACCCCCCGTAACGTCTGTCATCATGCCGTTGTTGATGACTTCAAGATTCGGTGTATGGGAACCATGGTGAGAGAGAATCGGTATATTTTGTCGGTCAGAATTAGCCCGGCTTGTCATGTGGCAGAAGTGAGGACAGCACCTTTCCGTCATTTCGTCTATACGCTAGATAATGGTATTGATAAATTAGCTCACGGCAGACCGTATTCGGTCGTATTCCTCTCTTACGCCGAATTCTAAATCCCTTACCTCCTACCAACCAGCCACCACTACCATCACCACCAACATGCGCCAATCAGAAAGCGAGTCTCTAAAGGCGCAATAATTCCGTAAGATTGATACCATCGTTACCCCGTTCTAGGAGGGGAAGGGGGTTCTCTTGGGAGAGTGCTGATGCCGGATTACATGGGGTGACGTATACCGCGCTCATAGTTACACAGGACATGACTCGGGTGACTCGGGGGGGAAAAGAAATTGTTTCCCAAAAAACCCCCAGCCCATTTCAGCCCTATAGGGTTGTGGGACACACTAGCGGTTTCATTTTATGTGATTGGCTTTGGGACCCTTAAATCACCAAAAAGAGCTAGAGGCGTCGTCGATACGCCAAGCACATTGAATAGACAGTGTGGCGGGGGGCGGGCTAATTGTTACCTGACAGGTCTTGCGGAATTATCATGCAACGGTGTCGCAAAGTCGACCTGGTGCATGTTCAACTCCCACTGCATGCGGATTTATCGCTGGTTCTAATCCACATTCTATTGTATGCTATATCGATATAGTATACAAAAAGGCCCTTGACCTTGGGTATGTACTGTAGTAGTCTGATAGTTTCCTACTATTACCTGTTGGGTAAGTGGTCGGCGACCATATTTGAGATTCCCCCTCAGCTATTATCGTATACAGTATTGTAAATGCCGAAATAAATAGCTTACTCCAAGCCCCCATTCCCGCTCTAGCCTACACTTGGATAGGGCAACATGGGGTTCTAGAAAGACATCGGTTTCGAGCTGCCTGTTGCTTGAATCACCGGCGCGGTTTCTAGTATTAAGCCTTACCGACTTAGCGGGTAGATGGATACGGAGTAACGGACTATAGTAAATGAATATAGTACCTTAGTCATGCACTAAGAACAAGTTGCACGCTATAAAAGAGACTAGTTAAAATGCTTTGATCCACAACCCACGAATTTCTTCATCGCACATATACAGCAAAAGTTCTCCTTAGTATAAACCTGAGTATATTCCAGACTAGCTACTTTTGCTAGCAACCCATCATTGACAGCCCAACGAACGTAGTCTCTACCTGCCAACTCACTTTCCTCAATCAGACAATGAGGGCCCGAATTTGGGGCAACAGTGGTCTTGATGTTACATTGAGCTGTCTAAGCCCTACGCTAGGCCTAATTTGTGTCGACTCCCGAAAACAATGAAGTTGACGCACTTACAGCACATTATGGCCCGCACCTTCGGGTCCTGACTCAGTACATAGTACAGGCTATACTCACTTACATAATAATCTATGAGTTTCAAAGTCCTCTGGACGGACTACGGAGCACTCGCACCGTGGAGGAAGGGATGATCATGATGATAGCAATAGCAAACCCAATAATGCGAGTATGAACTGTCGATCTTTGCGAGTTTGTCCAGTGAGAACATCTGCTTCTCATCGAATCATGATGACCCATGTTTTAAAGCATGGATTGACTGCTGGTAGGTCCGAGATTCTGAGACATTGATTATTGCGTAGGGCCGAATGACTTCGTAACGTGGTGCCAGGAAACGGCCGATTCGTCGAGCTCGTACCGAATGGGCAGGAAAAGCCTTCCAATAGGTTATACAATAAGACCCCACGGGCGGCCGTGCAAGGTCTATCCCATGATGAAAATGTTTTGGCGATGATGTCGTGAAACAACATTCTGTACCTCACCAATCGCCATTTGACGGTAGCTCCCGCTGGAAACCGGAAGAGGCAATCGCCACGATGGTGCAGGTAGACATGCACGCATCAGCGGACCGTGTGCTACTGTGGTCGTTTCCAAGGAGTAAACAGAAGAAGCACCCCTTACTTACCTCGCCTACTAAGAGTCGCGAGAAACAAGGAATTACTCTCCCTCGCATCAAATCCCGGATATGATATGTGCTCGCATGTCTGGAGTCGACACAAACTACATTGCATACCGGCATCGGCCTTACGAATTCTTGATTTCAATAACAACCCGGGGTACGGGATATTCCGTCCGCTGCGACCTCCCTCGTTAGGCATTGAACTCCGGTTTAACAGATCCAACATCCCGTAGTATATGATATAGTATACATGACACGTCCATGCGTAGCTGGGTATCAGACGGTCGCTGCTGATTCTCCTACTGGAAATAATAGAGCTAGCCTCGACTCTCAGAAACAGCGGCGATTCTCATCTACCCTGGTTCGATACGGGCGGTTGTTCTATACGAAGCGCAACTCGCCCCAAGTCAGCTTCGAACTTCCCAGCCACTGCAACAAGTTTCAGCATATTTCTTTTTTGAGGCGCAGCCCTGCACACCGGCCGCGCTCTCGATGCAAACTTTATAGTCCTGCATATGAAAAGGCGCGTGGTGTCCCAGGCATGGCCTTGCATACAAAACTTACGATGCGACCGTGACGTTGTCTCATCACTTCACCATCCATTACTAGATTTAGACTAGCGCGAGATTACTCCAGCCTTACACATAGGGCTCGTAGGGCTCGCCTGAGCGGTCGTGGCAACTTGGACAGGCTTTGCCCGGCAAGTCAATACGTCACCGCACCTGTCTTGTCCTGCTCGCTAATCTACTGCCAATCGGCACATCTATCTAACATTTCTATGCACACTCTTTGACAAAGATCAAACGAATCTAGTACTAGCCGACCGACATTTCTCAACACATGTATGTGTTACCTCGGTATGCAGGTCGGCGCTTGGATGTATCAGACTGGGACTGTTTGCCAGAGGTCCACCCCGAGGTGTGCGCCAGACAGACGATGCAATATCCATCACAAAAGCGCCTCGAAAAGAGGGACGGGGGGAAATAAACGGGCTTGCATAATTGTGCATCTGCAATGGTGGCCAGGCGGCTCGGTAGTCCGTCGGGTGCGCCATTGGACCAGACGATCATAGTCGCAAAAGAATATACATAGTAGGTGATACATACCTCGCATACTATTTATTCACTGAAGGCTTGGCGTGCAACAACAACCGGAATGGCTGGCTGCGCCATTAACCCTACAAGGCTGAACGCCCGTCGGAGCGAGTCAATCATCCCGTCCAGCGCGTGCCGCCTGCAGGGGACCACCCTACAATGCGAATTTACTAGTTGATCTCCTCCAGGTTTATGCGTCACCCAGTGTTTACTGTATCCTGTCTCAGGACGATGCGTGTTGTTGCCACTGTATATAGGGGGCTGCGCCCTCCGAAAACCGACGATAGTGCGAAGCAATACGTATGCGTTGTACGGGAGGCGTTGATGCCGGGAGATTGATTCAGATCAATTGACGCGCAACTATTCAGAGGCGATATGCAACCCCCTTTCCTTCTTTTTCGTCCTCAGAAACTCCGATGGCACAATCCAGCCACTGATCCGACACCATCATTCGACACAGACCCATTAGCCAACATGAAGACTTGGTTGGCCGCCACATTTCTCACCGTAAAAAGCGGTCTGCTTTGCGAGTGCTACTGCTATGGCGCCATGGCGTCGCTACGAATGGCAAAACTTAGCTTCATTTGGGCCATGTCCAATTACAGTATTATGGCAAATAGAAACGGAATCGACAGAGTTGATCAAAAGCCATTCTTGCTAACATGACAAAGCCACCGACTAATGACGATAGTATAATTTTGCCCATGCCGAATTCAATTCGCCTCTAGAAATATACGATTCGAACTGGCTAGCGGTTTTTATAAGCTTTCAGCCGCTTCAGAACAGCTGAGGAAGGCATCGCATCAGCTTTCGGTCCACGCGCTATCTCACCTTGCATAGCGATATCTCCGCAAATCTTACTTGGCAATCTCGCACTCAAGACTCTAGATCTGCCTCCAATTGTGTAAGCAATAAGCGCTTAGTTCAGCCTTCTTGGTCCCGTGACTTCGGAGGCCGGACACGAAGCCCGAGAACGCATACCAGACAGTTATCGTGACTGGTTGGCCTGTTGTTTGGCCGTCTTCGCAACATCCCTCTAAGCCCCGATGTTTCTCGCCACTGGTATTCCCACCCCACCCCTGAGCAGCCAGTCAATTCGCGAACATATGTGCTTGATCCGCACGGGCGGATCGCTCGGCGGGCTGTAGGGGACCGCAATCCTATCAACCCATATCCACACCAAGAGCACACCAAGAGTCTTTTTTCTCCAGCGTCGCATTTATTACGTTGCCTGAGTATATGTGCCGCAAGATCTACCAGCATGCTAGCCGCTCGCCAAATGACTTCTATTATTCGATACTGTCCATAACACGTTATCAACTGTGAAAAAGCTCCTCATAGTTGTTAGTATGAAGTATCCACTTCAATCAGAAGACCAGACCCCCGAATGAGCAACTATACGTATCTTGATTCCCCATTAAGCTTTACATAATCCTTCCTGGTAGCGTTGAATAGGGGTCTATTAATACCTACCAAACAACAGAACTACTGGAACATTTCAAAACAGGTACCTAGTGGATGACAGTGCCTTGAAATCCGGGGTAATTGTAGGAAGTGGCTGGCGCTTCGGAGATTTCACTTACGCCTTACCTACATAGGTGGCTTGTAGATCTTCGGTGCTAGCACGTTACCACAATAGTAATGACGACAAATATACACGATACCCGTGTAACCTTACTTGTCCGCACTACCGCGCCCCCTTGAGTATAGATATCGACGAATTCTAATTTGGATCAATGGGTTATTTTCGCCGAATGTGCCGAACGTCTTCTTCTGGAAGGACCGGTAGTCTTGTCCTATTGCGACAAGCGCTATTTTCCTAGTCAGTCCCGCTCTGGAGATCAGACCGCCGGATTATCAATAACTTAACCTAGCTGCTTAGGTCCACCAGAGGCCTAACCAGCGTCTCGCGGTTTCATGGTCAGTCAACAGTCCACAATGACCGAATACCTGTCAAGCCTATAGACTTCAATCAGGTGACGCTACAAATTCAGGGACCATAACCTTGACTACTATCTTAAGCAGCTTAGCGGCTACTTGAACTACCAGCTTAGTCCCGCTAAAAAAGGGCCGCTATCAGCTGCTGCACGAAATTGGGATCGCGAAGACAGCTTTAACTGTGTGTAGGAAACTAGACGTCAGACATCTTCTTCACCATATATCTTAACCCCTCACATCAACCTCAGAACTAATGTACTGCGTGATGTATCCCGGAGATTAAGACTGTTCCAAGTTGTCCAGCTCTAAGAGGAACTTCGCCTAGCAGACGTCTCGCCAAACACTATCGCGAGGGTCGCTAGCGCTGATGCGTACCAGGAACACGACAGCTGGATATATCGCACTGCCTAACGCAGCTTGTCTTCGTACTGTCGTTTTCATGAATCGATAGTTCCTTTCTTCTCGAGTAAAGCCATTAACACTCCATTTATTACCATGGTGTCAAGTTCAACGCTCACAATCAGAGCTTAAAGCCCCGCAAAGCTGAGGGGCGGTGGAGTCGAAGTTAGGTAAACTATACTTACTCTGGAAGCAAAAAATCACCAGGCAGTACAAGTAATGATAAGACGGGCGAACTATTGGCAGTTGTTTGCGAACATTGTCATTTCCAAATACCCATCTCGTTTAGACACGATCCTCGAATCCGTCTCGATGCCCATTAACACGGACTTCGGAGATTCACGATAGCTTAGCTGGTGAAAGTCCCTGGCTCTAGCTAGCTGTTAGCTTCAATGTGCATAATGTACATACATTACCTCTTTGGTTATCGTATACCATAGCGCGCCATCGCGAACTAACTGTATAGTCAGGGGCCACACCATCTCTACCCCGCCAACTTCTCGCGGACTTACATACAAGCGCGACGCATTCTGCTCAACGGCGGAATGTTGCGCATAGTCGTGCTGTAGGGCTCTTCGCAAGCTCTGGCGGATATCCCGTGACCAAAGCCCGATGCACGTCTGTTGCTGACAACTTTAGTCTGCCTCCTACCCATCTGACCTCAGCCCTAAGCAAACCCTGCATTGGTGCCTAGAAATCTTGGTCTACCTCGTGTAGGTGAGTAATAATCCGAGGCGGGTTTGGCATTATTCATTTAACAGCCTCGTCATCTCCGGTCCTCGGCTTAATAACTTTAAATCTGACATAATCGAGACGGAGTAGGTAATTGTCCGGTAGTAGTCGCATACACACGCGCCGCGCCAAGAATCCGGCCCGGGTTTCTGCGAAATCCCGGTGCTGGCCCGGATTGATTACTATGACTTCGGGTTTTGATTCGCGCAACGGACTAGCTGAGTTGTGATATGTAATACAGTTGTCTTATCATATAAGTCAGATCGTATTAGTAGAAGTATACATAGATGAATGCCAGAAAAGCCGGGGTCCGAAGCTCTCTACATAGCTATATCACCGACATCACCGGAAAGTGAAATAAATAATACCAACCCGAGCTATGCAAAGTTGACATTAGATCGTTTATGATTTATGTAATGTTACTTGTAAGGATTGAAACCGTCACAAATACAGAAATCAAATATTTTAGACATGTATGAGGAACCTTTGAGCCGTCTTATTCCCTTCTAAAGCCGTCATAAACAACGGAGATCCCCATTGTTATATATGTAGAAGACTTTCTACATTATGTCATCCGCAGCCTCCGTTAGTAAGCTTTTCCCAGGTAACTTGCATCTTAGTATAAGTTTTCTAATGTACATTCCATTTCCACATGAAGTTTTACGCATGAGTAAGAGATTACGTTGTAACGACGACGTGTTAGATGAGTACGTAGTAATCTACGACAAATGAAATCGATGTATTGAAGGCATATTCAAAGGTGTACGAGCATAGAGGGGGCAAGATGCAAAGTGTCCTGCTATGTATTATGCTTTAGTTGTACCATCAAGCAATCTTAGGACCACATCGTGCGGATGTGCTTCACCTTACTAATCGCAAACGCAATACGAAGAGGCGAGTACAATTACGTCAAACAATTACTAGTAGCGCATACGTCAGTCATATAGTATAGAAAACTGTTTTCTAACAGAGTAGTGTTAATGCAAGCCGTTAGGGGCCCTGTGGTTGAGACAGGTAATAGACATCTGTTGTTGCACGGAGGTCTCTAGATTCATCTCCATGAGGGTAGCTTAATTATATACAGGGAGTCTCCCTGTCTATGAGTCGTCGCCTTGCCTTGTGATAGTAGGGCTAATAGACAGGAGGATTATTATGAGTCTTTGGACAATTCTGACTCCCCTGGGTGCGAGGGAGGTTTTGTGAATCGTAGATATTAATTAAGTTGTATTATCGTTTCAAAAACACTACGAATAATACCAGAGATTGTATGTACCAAGAATAACCGTCAATCAGTATCTTACCCTCACAAATACCCGATGGTACCATATCAGGAATCTCTGTGCAGTGACAGGGGTACCACAAGGCTATAGAACACATCATGTCGCCCATATACACTGACCTAGGGGTCTTCTAACAACGACAAGTCTCTGAAATGCGTGAGGTTGAATGCTTTTTGGAGAACACTCTAACGTAGAGTAAGCAAACGACCCATCTTCGGTTGGAGCCGGTCTTAGTGGTGCCTCACCCAACGAACCGATCGGCCGTTTCGCTAGCTCATCATAGTCTTCGACTGATTGCTGTATGTACTCCTGAACTGTCAGGATCTCTAGTATGGGGGCACGTATAGGCTCTATGATTGCGTAAACAAGTCTATCCTTCGTAAGCTGGTCCCGGCTATATTATACTATACATGTCTATTATCTAGGATGATCGTGATCGTCACTTGAAGTCACACTTACATGTCTCTCCTTGGAACTTCAAAGTGAAGTGCTCGACCTTTTAACACTTGCCACGGGTATCTATTAGATTATCTGCATAGTCTGGCATGCAGCGAATCATCTAAGTGTGATATTGAGCAAGCCAGGCTACTCCGCGTGACTTGAAATCTTCATATTCGGTGATCTAAATTTAGTTTAAAGTTGTTTTGGCACTTAATGCATCAAATCCTCTTATGCTATCGCAGAGGAACGACGAGGTTCACTGCTTTTTCGTGGCCTGCGTACTAGCTTCGAGCGTCGTATACGATAGTTTCGTAACCATGCTAGCGCAGAATTCTCTAAAAAGCAGCCCAGAAACCCACAGGGACCAGAATTCATGCTGCAGAAAGCAAGCCAACAGCTCCGAGTGTTTCATCAAGATGCCACACTTCGGCTCCCCCGAAATTCAGCTTTCAATAAACACTGGATTCGGTAACCACTACTAGAATGGTATATAGTCTGTATGGAATCACATATTTATAAATCTTGGACCCAAGGGTGCAGACACGCTGCCGAGCATCCTCACCCGGTAGCAAAAGTGCGCTATGCAGTCATGACTTAGTATTGACCATTATGACCCCACACGGCCGGCACTTAGACGAACGTCGGTCCCGAAATGTGCGAATTAATAAACGGTTATAGGGGGTGTGTTTCTGGGTAGCGTTAATTGCCCAGTCTAGACGTAATGATAACACATTCAAGCCGGCAACGAATGGTACTTGTACATAGGTGTAGCCCAGGGTGTCAATACCACGTGGGCAAAGCAATTATCAAGCTTGGCTTCAATCTTTACTATTCTCGAACCCTTGTGGAGCTACTTGAGCGTGTAAGTATCATGCGCTATTGACGATACTACCAGGCCTCTCAACACCTGCCTGAAAAGGACTGACAAGTAGATAATGTGTCAAGACAGGTCAAATCAGGGCCTGATCCTACTTGTAACTTCCCTATAGGGGTGAGATTCAGATCTGGCCCTACCTAGCCATCGATATCACGCCAGACAAGGCCGTGATCCGCTCCAGCGATGATCCGATAAGGCGCTTTAGCTATGAATCGACCGTCGAACAGGGTCCGTCGGCGATAAATAATGGTCTCAAGTACAGATACGTCATGAAATTCGTGTAGATAAAGAAGGATTCGGCACGTTCCGTCATAAAAGATAGATCGAGTTGAAAGTAGAGATTCATGAGTCAAGGTATAAGTGCCAAGAGTGCTATTATTAGGAAATTAACCATAAATTTAGGCAACTCCCGAACCGAATCCTAACTAGATTTCTGCAAAATACACCTAGGAAAAGATACCGCGTTTGATGAGACTTGAGATAGTTCATTGATTTGTTGTGGAATAGAGTGGCATATTCTTGCACTTGACACTGAGCCTTTGGTCGTTGAAGATAACGACTACTCGTTTAATAGCTGCGCTTCAATGGTTTCATTTACTGTGATGTTAGGTTAGTCTCTTGGGTAAGGCCCTGCAACCATGAGATTACCTACAACCACGCCCTCGCCCACACATTACATAAGGTGCAAGCCCCCGCGAACATCCACAATAGATCAATGGTCCACAAGGCTGCGAATGGATCGATTTACGAATACAGATGGGCTCGGTGTTGGACGAATCCTCAAGCGTAAGATTTACACAAGGAACAGCGATGTTCTAGAAGGCTATGATAGTGCTAAAGCCGCGATGGATCTCCACAGGGTCGAGTTATTGATCGTGTAACGACAACATGCCTGACTCCGGCTTACATAGAAATTCCAATTTGATTAACATAAAGCTGCTACATTACACTAGAGCCGTATGAAAATACTAAGCTATTACTTGACAGCAAAGCCCATGATATGTAAGCAGTGTTTTTGAAAAGCCTAAGACTTGCGTTAAACCGCCAGGTAGCAACATCTGAATCCCAAGACATTGATCAAGATAATTAGTGTACTTATACGAGAGCTAGTTACCGAACGTTATTAGATCTTCCGGGAATAATCAATTTAATACCCAGCGTGGACCCAATGATATTCAAAGGGCCAATCGGATTCCAATATGAAGTGGGTTGAATACCGTACCCAGTAAATCTAGTGGAGTCCCGAGTTAGTGATGTGAATATTATGAGTATGTGTTTCACTTCATATCTGAACATTATAAGAACTGCACGTGGCTAGGTTGGTATTCCTACCCCGTACATTCGCCAATAATAAGGTTCTGAGCGCTTGGTCAGGGTTGATTCGGACCCGCTTCCCGCCAGCTAAAACCATACTCGACCCGTAAACTTCTGGACCGGGGATCCTGACCCTGGACGCCACGACTACAACGAGACGTCAAGATACGGTTGGAGTATGGTTAGCTTTCCAATGTCGGCAAGGCTCGTGATGTTTAGGCTTGCCGAGTGTCATGACATGATCTCCCTAACCATCACGCTAGAGACTGACGTGCGTCTTAGCGAGCCTTTGCGGCTCTCCTGCTTTTACATCACGCCCCGGATCAGCCGGAAGATGATTACATACTCAAGAGAATTATAGTTCAATAACATAGGCATTAGATGCCGAATGCTGCATCTTCCGGAATAGTTTGATATTTGATGTAGTATGGGAAATAAATTGGAGGGGAATGTCAAGATTGTCTCCCGCTTGGTAGTGTACCCCAACCGAGGGCACTAATACACAAACCTAGCGACCGGTGGCTACAACGGACAAATCCGTTGTTAATCAAGATAATTCCTTGTCTAGCGCTCCTATTCGATCTTCGCCAATCTTCCTGGTCTATGTTCATCCCTGGCTTGCCTGATGCGAGATAATTCCTGGAGCGAGCAGTGTTTCCTACAGTGAGAGTTGCCGTCACTTGGGTGGTTAACTGCCAAAACGACGAAAGGAGGGCACAGCTTAACTTGAACTAGTGTGAAAATTGCGCTCCTGAGTGGGCTGAATAAGTTATTTAACATAATCCAGTTACTCCACAGACCTCTATCAGTTATCATGATCAGCAGAACATAACACTAGGGCTTCAGATTATTTCATGTCTATAATACCCTAGGTATGAATACACAACAGTTATAAATAAACTCCATTGTGCTTGTTGATAAATTTCAGGTTCTGGAATATCACATAAAGGCCGGTACTGAATTCTTTTTAGACTCACGAAAAGAGCGCTCATATATGTAATGGACTTGGTTTCGTAGCATAATCATTGCTCTATTACTTGTAATAGTGTGTTGTAATTTGATCAGAAAGAGCATTTTACGAGTGGGCTAGTCTGTGGATATCAGTTGGCCTGGTGGACTGACTGATACATGCGGTAAATGGGATCTTCGTCTTTGCGCACAAATAGAGATTCATTAGCGTATAAAGGTACACCCGAAGGAAGTCTCTCTCAGGGGATATGGTAAGCCGACCTACCACCGATACTGGTGATATCCCACGCAGTAATGCTCAGGATTGTATTGAATTGATACCAGCTTCCAGCATATTGCACATTGCGAACGCGGACCACTAGTCAACTTTACGACTTACACGACAAAGCATAAGACCCAAGAAGATGAAATTCTGATTTATTTTTAAGAGTGTTCACAACGTTACAAGCTTCAAGGTGGTAATAGAGTTTCGCACTTTATTGCCATAGATCTCGTGACTGGTAGTCTTAGTAACGACTTATTGTTGCACAAGGGAAGAAAGCCCTAATTTGTATGGTAGATTGCAGCGAGCAGACACCGTGATGTTGCTTCGCTTCGCCTGGCTTTCGTAAGCTATAGGAGGTCGGGTGAATAGGTGTACCTAAGCTCAGAAAACACTCGCACAAAGCCTTGTACTCGTATGACTTAGCTTTTGTGACATATCGGTGCTTCAGGCTCTTTCTATCATACCATTACTTGCCAGTGATGTGTTTCCACTACTAACATCCAATCCCATAAACCATCAAATCGTCGACCTTGACCGTGTTTAAAACCAAAAATTCCTACCCTTACTCGTTTACCCATATGTATTGCCTTACCTACGCAGAATCGCATTATGAAATCTTTCAAGTCCGTTCCGCGCCCGTTAATCCCGTATAAGATGACCACCAACGCCCATTTTATCTTGCCTCCGCCGCTTCCAAGGCGGCCCCTCATGATGCTCGTATATATCCAGCTCGCTACCCGTCCGTTTTGCCGGCGTGACATGCGCATTGCCAGCATTCTCGTTATTATAGGCATTCTTTCTCGCCACAACTCCTAATAACAGCTTCGCATATGCCGCGGCCGACGCAGCTGCATACTCCTGCCACTCATTATTCTTCGCCGCATCTGCATAATCCGAAATTCCTCTAATTACCAAACAATCCAGTCCGGCGTTGACCACCCCTGCGGCCTCCATCTCAACGCACAGCACGCCGTGCTCGCGCGCCAAGGTATCGCGCACCTTGGAATCCTGTAAGACGCGGTTCCCCGATGCGATAAGGCCGTAGTGGATCCGCGGCTGGTCTGTTAATCGGGGGCTGCGGTTTATGATGTGATTCGTGCTGTCGGGGCAGAGTTCCAGACCGTGGCATTTAGAGCACAATACTCGAAATAGTTTGTCACGCCCCTGCCCAGGGTAGCGGTAGTCAGGGAGGCGAGAAGCAATATCTTCTAGATAAAAGCGGAGAGGGTCGGGAGGTATATCGGGATCCGATCGAAGCGAACTGATAGCGGTCGTGAGACAGCGGGGTGGCGGAGCCAGGGACCCTCTTAACTCAAAGGGAGCGTTTTCTTTCTCCTTGCCGCGATCATACTGGAGGACACCAGAGTACCTTCCCGTGGGGAGGCTCACGACCACGTCACCGAGGCGTATGTCGTTTTCTTCCGATGGTGCACCGCCGCCTATACCCACGAGGAGGCAGAAGCCGAGGCGAAGGGCGGGAAAGCTTCGATTCATATTGGAAATTGAATGCGCCGCTGAATTCGTGCCGATTTCACCAGCTGGGAGACAAGCCGCCACTACCATATGATGGCAGATTTCGCCTAGGGCGTAGTGGTTACTATCATCCCGGGGAATGTCCACATTATCATGTCTCTTGTCAAAGAGGGCTCGTACTGCCTTGAGTTCTTTAGGTAATGCGCAGAGAATCCCAACAGTATAATCACTCCGGGTTCGAGGTTCTTTGTCGATAGCGACCCGAGATCCGGGCGAGACGGCACCGGACTGGACCAGAGTGCGACTGCTCGCGCGAGAAATGGGTTTGGGGTGGTCTAGCTTCAAGGATACGAGGCTTGTACCGACCCCGCTGTCGTAGAACGAATCCATGTCAGATGCATTCGATGAAGGGGCCAGTTCCTCTTCATTAGGATGACCTGTATCCCCCCAAACCCACCGGAACGTCGAGTTGTGTCCAAAGATCACGGCACCTTTGCTCTCTTGAGGAACAGAGTGCTTCCTTGGGAGTAAGATGCTACATAATGACGACGGAAGAAGAGTTTGTACTGGCTCACAATGATCGAATCCCAGAGAACCCCTGCATCGACATGACCCGAAGATAGTGGTAGGCGTGTGCCATATTATGTTGTCGCTCAGTCTTACATGCGTATCATTATGGTAATCGTTTTTCCTCATTATCTCGCCCAAGTCTGAGATACAAGTTGCAAGGTAATATTTTTGCTTGGGCAACTCGGACCAGTATTCGCAACTATTTGTGCCACTGGGTCGGATGATTTCACCGAAGCCACGGCCAACTAAGGTGACTGCCTGAATGGCTCTGGTAAGGTCGACCCATCCCTTACCACGAGGTTCAATGGTAGCCACACATGGGTGTAATGGGTCCTGGTTCATGGCCAGATCTGTAAAATCCCAGCCCTCAAGATTTCGACGGGGTTGGTTTACCATGTTGATACCACAATATCCAGCGATATCAGCCTGGTAGTCGATCAACTTCTCTAGAATGTTGTAAAAATGATCTATGCGGCTTTTGAGGGTGATGTATCCTTCGTTCTCGGGGTAAAGTTTCAGCTTCAAATTGTCAGGATTTATCAAGACGTCAATAACCGAGTTAGCTGTGAACGGCGTGGGCGATTCTTGCAAATCTTCGCTCTTGAAGACAAATGTAGACTTGAACTTATCCTTACTGTCGTGCGCTAGAGATGCCCGTACGACATGTAAAAGTGCGCTCGTCCCATTAATTAACCACCCTCGTTTGTCGGCCTCATCCCACAACACCACAAACTTAGTAGAAATCCACTTCAGCCTTGGTATGTAACCGTTTCGAGTTAAGTACGCTGGCGTATCTTTCAAACCAATATAAAACGGTGGCCCGCCCGCAATCAACCGTCCTGCGGATACACGGATGTTGCTAAAGGCACAGTCCCCATGAGCTCTGGGTAGTCCTGCGTGGTCAACATGGTACGTAGCCTGAGCCGAGCCTAGAACATGCTAAGTCAGAAGAAGACTTTTTTTTAATACACTTCATGGAACCACTCATACTTACCGCCGTAAAACTGAGCTTCCGAGCACCATCCCAGTATGTGGCGGAGGCTTTCTAAGCTTGGGTTGGTATTCAACCCCTTATCAGTGACGTTATTGTCCAAGTAAGAGATACGACTTCCGTCACTGTTATAGAACAGGTGCCAATGAAGTGTATCTCCGTCCCGCATAGTTGGTATCAGCATCGAAGAAAACCCCTTGAGAAAAAAACGCTCCTTGAAGTGGTCAACTTGTTGTGTTCGAATTAGGCCTGCCAAAACATTGAGATTTGCCTCAAGGCCAGTATTTAAGGTAGCTCTTCGAAGAATTGGATATCCTTTCACGACAACTGGATTCCTAAAAATGTCATGCCAACATTGGCCGTTGGGCCGTTGGGGAGGAGTCTCAACCTCATCGATGGTGAAGCCAATTTCGTATACAAGCTGCGGGAGCAAGGCTGTATTTTCGATTTGTGGAGTCGCCTTGTTACTACTCACGTTCATAATCTTAGGTGTGCAATAAACCAGACCCTTTTCGCGAGTAGAAGAGCGAAGGGTAGCACCGAGCCAGGCCAGTTGCTCTCCAATCTCTGCAAGAGAGGCAACTCCGGAAACATCGACGACAAATTTCGACTGGTCAGTCCAGGCACAAAGCTGTGTTCCATCCGGAAAAGAACCTATATTAACACTAATAAGTTATAGAGCCGACGTCTTCAATCGTAGAAACTCACACTGCTGCCGAAGACCAGTTTCACTACCCAGAACCTGTTTGACAAGCTGCAGCATTATTTTCCCCGTCACAGGCCAGGTTTGCTTCATGTATTCTGAACATGTGGCTGCCTGCGCGTCCTGAGAAGTTCCTGTCACCGTAATAACTCCCTTGATAGCCTCAGCTGGGCTGGTTGTATATCGCTGTTGAGCAAAGAAAGCAAGCGGATCCCAGTCAATATTGAATCTCGCTCGACAACTTTCTAACGACGCCTTTCTGCTGACTCTACGAGCAGATGGGAGAGAGGAGATGATCGTCTGTCTTATTGTCTGGATCGTGTTCGGCTCAGTTGACATGAGACGAAATTCCCTAAACAAACCAGCAAGTAGCCATTGGTATGCCCCCGTATGAAAAACGAAATCTCGATACGCAATCACCCTTGGCGTCAAACTCTTATGATCCCGATGTTCGGCTTGGATGTGGATTGAGCTGCCGCTCGAATCGCAGTCTACTGAGATAGAATCGAGAGGGTCAGTATCTTCGCTGTCCAGGCCACTCATCTCCCATTCAACTCGTCGAGTTTCGTCATAATCCCACCTATCAAACCATCTATTTATTTTATCTTTCAAAGACATGCCTTCTGAGTCAAGCGCATCGCTCTCGGTCATGTGTTCAGCCCCACCTGAACACATTTCTGCGAAGATCTCCGCGATTTTGCTGTGGGAGATAAATTAGCATATCTCTTGAGCTTTGGATTTGCTTCGGTACGTTCGGGAAGGTACTGGAAACTCACTGCCGATTCTTATGCACGTAAACCATAACATCTCGGTGCATCTGTGTTTCTGCATTATGTCCAATTTTGAATGCAAAGTCCCTGAGCAGATCTGGGAGGACTGTTGCAATCTTTCCCTTGACATTGAAATCGAGATTCCAAAAGCTGACGTTATCGTATAGGTCATCCGCTAGCTCAAGTATATAGTTTTCTTTCCAAGATGACGCTAAACTTGACGTATCTGAGTAGACTGTTGCCATATCCTCGTTATCATTATCTGGAGGATCTTGAACGTTTTGAATCCGCAATTGATCAGGAGAACTTTGCCACATTTTCTTAGTATATGTAGCGGATGCATACCCAGAGTCTGTAGGGGCTTCCAGCGCAGTTATAGTGGACTCGTGTCGATAACTCCTGGAAGCTGTCTCTTCAACGCGCGTTTCTGCGAGAAGGGGGCGGGGGCTGTTGAACAGAGTTAGAAACTTATCGAATTCTTATTCGGCTAAGCCAATGAAATAGGTATTGAGCATTATCATCCGATTTATGTGTATCTTATCAGTTATATCAGTCCACTCTATCTAACGATGTAGGACTCACTTGACTTCTGTAGTAGTCTTGCATTCATTTTGGTGGGAGCACTGCAACCCAGAGAAAATGGGTTGACACCAATCACACCCATCTCAATATCGGTGCAAAGCTTTTAAGCTCTTCAATGAGGAAAGGCGAATAAGTGACCTGTGGGCACGAAATGATGCAAATGAAAGGGGTACGAACAAAGCCGGATCATTTTTGCTCTCAGAAAACATAGCAACGCCCGTAGGGGGGGTTTCGGTAGCCAAAGCTCGATCATGAAGCTGCTCCTCTCTAGTTGGTTGCCCATACGCACCAAAATCAGTACTAAGATTTCCCCTACTAGACCGGCCCGCGTAGTTGTTGAGAATATGATGTCCTAGTGTTAAAGTGGCTGGGACTCGGTTATGAGAATCTTTAGCATTAGACAACGTCTTGAAAAGCGAAGACTCCGTGGTGTCTTCAAGGTCACCGTGGCTATAGGAAGATATAACACCAAGCAGGCCTTGGCCGGCTTCCATGGCAAGATCGGGCTCCTTGAGGATACCTTGCGTCGAGTAAATGTATGGAAGATCCATGGCCGATCTGGAATGGGCCGAGTCGAAGATAGCTGTCAGGTGAACGCCCTCTTGCAATGGTTTCACCATAATCCTGTGCATCTCCTCGTCGGTGATGTGGCCAACCTGTCTGAAGTCGACGGGGAAAATGGTATTGTCGAACCCATCCTTTTCGTCATCGTCCATCTTGTCTCCCTCGAGGTCTTCTGCTAAAACGCCGTGCCCTGGCATTGACTCCACTTTAACAAATCATCTTCAACAAGGATCAAGGCAAAATAGACTTACCAGAGTAGTGGAAGAGTAGTGAATCGTTCCGTCTCGCGTCTTTCACCAGCCAGTGCATGCCGCGAAGAATGTTTGCTTTGGTGGGCTGGCTTATGGGGTTTAATAGCTCATCGCTAAGTATAACCATGTCCTCGCGCTTATAGCCCAAGTGGTTGACGATATATGCTGATATATTTACCACATCGTTGATGCAATTCCTGAGCTGGCCGCGTTGGTTAAAGTAGTTGATCCCGATAAGCAAAGCTTTACGGCGCCCTATGGATGAGAAATGACAGGATTCGTTCACCTGCGGTAGGACCTTTTCGAAATACCGTAAATTGAGCGGTGCCGCATTTTCCACCTCGGCGGTGTCTGGCAACTCCAAACATGACATGTGACGGATTTGAGTATATACCTACGTATATAGAAGGAGAAATACCTTGCGGCAAAGAAATTTTAGATGAACCTCCCAATTGAGATCGACGGGGACACGAGCTGGCAGCTGGATGTCTCCTGGGCTAGAAACACAATCCGAGATGTCCGTCAAGTTAATTAGTCGGCAACAAGATAAGTCGCCAAACCCTAACCTAACAGTCTTCGTACGTAAGTACCAATATCGCTCTCTTCTTATAAGCTTCAAACTCAATATTTGAAATTAATAGAGAAACATAGTATTAACATAAGTATTACTAAAATGCTATAGTTTTCTTGTAGTTGTTGAAAATGCAAATGATGGAGAGAGGTTGTCAGCTTTTTAACCCCAACCTAGCAATGTTGGTGGGGACAGCTGACAAGGAGGGCGCAGTAGGTATTCCGTACGTACTGCCACAATTATAACTGACCAATCAAACCTAACACCTTTGCCGGGCATAATTTCACCTTTTGCTTTATAGTTTTATATTGTTGCGGATTATGCTCTGGCGATTCCGTACGTATAAACTGGTACTCACTAAAATCTAAAGTACAGAAGGGACAGAAGCGAAGCGAAGAATCCAAGAAATTCAAGGGTAGTATACACTTGTGTGGCCGAAGTCACGAAAGCCACCACAGCCACGAATCCGTACGTAATCCATACGACCCGAAACCGCCCCACAATGTGATATTAAAAATGTTCATAACGTTCGAAGCTTTAAAGTAGTAATGAATTTTTGTACTTTATTATCATAGTTCTCATGATTGGTAGTCTTGGTGTTGACCTATTGTTGCACAAGGGAAGAAAACCCTAATTTGTGTAGTAGGTGCCCCTGTCTCCGGGGATCATTCCACAGCGTTCCGTGAAATTGATCGCTCCAGTGAATTTCGGTTACAAAGGGTACACGTATTAATGCGTTTTATTCTTCTAGTAATGAATATTCCATTCCTCCGTTCATAAGAACAATCATGACTAGTTGAAAAATGTCGTGATACCTGCCCTTCTTGCCCAGCCGAATTGTGCGACAGGGGTTAGTGAACACCCCACGTACGGAAAAAAGGGGCATGATATTATGAATCCTACTTCAAGACCAAACACGGGTTTCCTGGTGCAATAGTAGAGAAATATGCCGATGCCATTGGGAACAAGATTGGTGGGGTAAAGTTGACTGAGCGGTTCTCTGATATATCTATGAAAATATTAAAGACGAGGCGAATGAAGAACAGGGTACGATAACCTCTGCAGCTGACACAACGACGTGTGGAGTTTAAGGCGGCTTGGTAGAACGAGTACATAGGTCGATGTAGTTAATGGCCTAAGGGCCTTGTTACTCCTCTTTCCTGAAACTGAAGCCTGTCACGGAATCTCACAACCACATGGCTTTATATATGATACGCAGAGCTCTTGTGCCCGGTACACACAGGACAGATGACCTGACTGGCATTGTAGGAGTTAATAGGGGCCATAGTTGTATATATGATTGGGATGTTAGTGGAAGATCTCGGGGTTCGGTGAAAAGGACTGCGACGAATTCTATGACGCGATCGATCGGGTTGTGTTGTGTTTCTGCGAAGCGCGGAAGTGAAATAGGAAGGTTTTTTGGCTTCAAGATAATAGGGGGGAAAGGATCTGTGATTTCTAGGGAAAGCTGAAGATGATACATGATCCCCCCAATATTAGAGAAGCTGTGCTTAGGGGAATACGCCAATCATATTTAAGTCTGATTGTCGTTGTGACTCATAGCGAAGGGATCAGAGGATTAGTCCAATAAGTCGCTACCGGTGGAGTGATCCGAGATATAATTAGTATTATATGAGCCTCAAGGCATGCAAGCTTCATTATAAACTCAATACTCACCATTGAACAATATTAGGAACTCGGTACGAAAGTTTATGCTAACTCATGATGCGGGTCGTGGCGGTGCGGTCCATCTTGTAACCGCCAGGCCTCCGTTTTGTTATTAGTATATTAACTCTACCGGCGTACCGTATTACAGGAAACTGAACCGTTGAGCCGCCGGGTTAGGGCAACCGCGCGGAAGTAGGAGTAGGAAAGGCAGGCCGTTTTTTGGCTAAGCGGGGTCCTCTGGAACTTTTAGCTGTGCTGGTACCCTTTGATTAGGGAGACTATAGATTCCATTCCTTTGATGCGTCCCTCGACAACACACTCTATGTAGCTCTTTAGCTTTTCAATTCGAACTCTTGAGATGACACTTGTAAGTGTGATGATGACCTATATGTGGCGCAGGCATACGGGCTCAATTCCGGGGGAAAAAGAAGCCTTTCGTTCCTCAAGGCAATTACAGCGGACAGCAGAAAAGCTTTCTTCGCAGCTCCGGAATAGACCCCCAGACAGAGACTCCTACCGTGGTATAGTTCCCTAGGTCTTCCTTGAATTGGATGCCTCCCTGACCTCCGTATCATCAATCTAACGGAACCCTACCCTTGCACGGGCGCAAATCATGGCATCTTACCTCGTTCGTGCACAATCAATATCCAGGTTCAGGGTATGTGCTTGCCTCGCGTGCCTATGGCCAGTGCATCAAGTGTGAATGGCTAGAAGTGTTGGGTTATTTGGGATCTGTTCCTTCTGCTTGCGCGTCCCTTCAGCAGTGCTAACAATTATAGTTAGTACTAATACATTTCAAAGTGCCTGCTCCCCTATGGATTTTTCCTCTAAACCTTCTAGCTCTAGATCACTCTATCCCTATTGCACAATTCTATGATTAATATACGGCTAATTTTATTGCATATAGTACTAATCTCTTCTCGTTACAAGCTAGAAATCTCGATTGCCATTAGTTTGTTAGTCTGTTCTCTCTGAACCACTCCATTGTAGTAAACATTGATCTATGTCGCGCAAGTAGTATACACTTCGAAAGTCGTTGCACAAGCTTTCTTTCAAATTTTCGTAGCAAATCTTGCATTTTATCTTCTCTGCCTACTGTATTGCCACGAGAGAATCTATCATTACAATATCTTCAAAGGCACCCCAGCTCCTCAGTAGGCCATTTGATAGAATCGGAGTGTTGAGCAGATCTCAGGTTGGTCACTGGCAACTCCCATGTTAGATTCTGGCATACGATTGTTGATCTCAAAAGCCACATGCTCCAGAAACTCTACTCCTGTATGTAATATCACTCTCCTTAGCTATATAATCTCATGATTTCCGTTTATCTAGTCACTCTTTTACAGCCCTTTAGCTATCGACTTCATAAAAAGATTCATATTTGAAAACTGCTAACTTGACTTCTATTTCTAACTAATTGTGGGAGCTCCTTAACTCTCCCTAACCGACACCTGTATAACCAAGACCTCTCAAGTAATGTAGAGAAGGTCTGTTGCATCAAGTATGCCTTCTCGATTATTAAGGTGGTAATAAGCTGAAATACATCCCGCATGAGGCTCATTTGGAATAGAGAGTTTAACCAGCACTTCGAGGGCTTCCAGTCTGCATTATACACCTGTTAAGACCATTACCCTGTCAATATGAATCATCTTACTTATATTTCCGTAACAAAGCTGTTGCTTAGAGAGATATAATGTATGTAAGTCTACTTTATTCCTATAGTTGCAGAGAAGGACCTTTGGTTCTTCAGATCAGAATTCAACCTAGTCTACAGTGTTTCTGCTACCATTATCCAACCAGTTCTAGAGGCACGGCGCGAGAGCACCTTCCCTACGATTAGGACAGCAACACATTCGGCCTCGGCCATTCCCCTGATTCAAGGCCATGCATAACCTTGTGATCCCTGATCATCTCCTTTTCCCCCATAGAAATTACGTAGTGTTTTGGGAAGGCGCAGGCTTATTACCACAGCGCATAAGATGATCTTTGATAAAATAGTTATTATATGTAGTCTACCTCACGGGTGATATGGCCCGCTGAACGTCTAATCGTGTCTTTGGGAGGGTCGACTGATATGTCGCATCGTACCTCACCTATCAGATATTAGGACTCCTAGGCATATGACGATCGCTTCTGAAAAGCTTAAAGAGGATTGCAGAAGAAAAAGCAGGTCTGAAGCTTTATGACCACGACGCTTCGAGCTAACCCATCATATCTCTTGTATAACGTGCGACTTTAGCCTTTTGATATGCCACGGGGCTTCTCAGTCGATGCGCGTTAAGCGACAAAGTCCTCCTGAAGACGACATACGTAGCAAGGCAGATTCTTAAATAGGTATAGTTGGCGATAGGAGGCCTCGGTATGAATCGTGCCTGTTAATATGGAGTGGTCGTACACCGAGAAGGAGGATGATTATGATAAATACTATGTCTTCTACTGTCTCAGCCTGATCCCATACTGTTTCTAAGCTCCCATCTATAACAGTCTTGTGAAGTTTCCATTCATCCGTAACCTAACGCTCTCTCAATATGGCAAGCCACCATTTTCACCATCAATATGACGGTAACGACGTTAACGAGGCAGCGGTGGAGGTAGTCATGCGCCGTTGGGTGTCCAAACAGCTCAAGGTGGTTCAACAATAGCGAGTTGACGCCTGGCAAGCTGTCACAACCTCTGGATACTGATAGCAACGTAGTGGTAACTCTTGGATACTTGTTATCGCACAAGGAGCTCCAATTACTACATCTACAAGCTAGAGATCTATATATAAAATGCCTTCTTTGTTCTGTCACTTTAGGGAGCTGGTATGCAGCTGTAAGTATCGCGAGGCTTTGTGAGAGTTTGACACAAGCCATCGCTGATCATCCCGACCCAATTCGTTTCTTTTTTTAACCTGCTCAAGAACTACACGAGAAGATCTGTCCAAGTTCTAGAGCTGTCGAGAAATTCCTTGGCGGCCATTCCTTGGCTCTCCCTAGGAAGAATGAGCCGTCATGTACAGACCTTCGGTGGTGCTAACCGCTGGGTTGTTTCAAATAAGCGAGGGCTGGATACCTTCATACAAGACATACATCTAATATCTAGTGCAGGGGCCCTTCCTGACCTGAAGGCTAAGACTCAGTGCTACGCGTGTGACAATATGTGACTCTATTTGTTGGAGAAAGCTAGCTTGTAATGCAGAGCCTGCGTCACCATCATACTGAGATAAAAACGGTAAGAATAGTAGCGAAGCTAATATTTTCGAGTTAGCCCAAAATCTTGGCAACTCCATGTGTGCCTTTGATAGAATAGGAAAATACACTTACGTTGCCCCCGCCAAGATCAATTCTATCATCCTCGAATTGGTCAACTGGGCTAGAATGGCCAAGTAGGCAACCGTAGATGCTATGATAACGCATATTCTGCCCCAGGGGCTATCAATGGCCATGCATATGACGACTGGCAATAGAAGCAAAAATGATATCAGAATCAACATGATAGCCTTAGCGATGTGCTTTATCAGCTGGCCCGAATAGAGAAACACGTTCTCACTTTCCGACAAGTCATGGTGGGGATTCTACACTTCCTGTAAGTATGGTTTCATGCATGGAGAAGTTGCGTCTGCGGCATACGCTTCGGAAGCCTTCGTAGCGATCAACGAACAGATCCTCTACCCAGTCTTCAAGTTTCTTCGTCGCTCCATCTTTACAGAAAGCAAGGCTGATCAATTCCTTGTCATGATCCAGGTACGCTGTCTCGTCTTTGCTGATGCAGCCAGTCCCATTGATCCAGTTTTGCACACTTGATATATCTCGTGGCTGAGCGTGGCCAAGACTTAATACCCGATGGGTACTTTCCAGAAGCGAGTCTACTTATTGTCAGCTATGGCTGCACTATGCAGTAGATACATGAAATTACCATAATCGGTGATGGCTGAGTAAAGCATGGAAATAATATTGTGGCGTTCTTCGTTTGTATCGCTACGGCTTTGTCCTAGGAACAAGGGACAGGTCTCGTTCTCATCGACTTGGTCGAGGTGATGCTCGAGCATGCGGATTTTTTCCTGCGCCAACAATAACAGCCTTGCTCGGAGCCTACGGAACTGCCGGTAGATGGAAAAGTCGGGATTGGCCGCAATGAGGGCAGCGAAGCGTGGGTATCCTCTCCTATATTCTTCGACTAATAAATGTTAGCCACCCATAGTGGGGCGCGGTACAAATTGAGGCTGAGCCACGCACTCTTCTTTGGTTTCCCGCCTTCTGTACCGATTAACCCCAACTCTACTTCTGAACGCTGCATCATGTCTGGTGACTGCGACAGAAACTAGCCCTTAAAGAAAATGAAAGCTCCAAAACTCGCATCTTCCTTTACTCTAGCTGATCGCGTTTTACTTATAGCAAGACCTAGTGGTTTGATAATAAACTTGGATGACGGCCCAACTACGCCTAAATATGTGTTGTCCTTAGACCCTTGCAGCTTGCTGTGTTGTGGCATGAAGGTTAATGTTTAGCGGCCTTCTGGAAATCTATCAATATATTCATGGAAGTTGGCATTGATCGCTACAGCACCCAATGAAGAGTTGATTAATATCACCACCCAGTCCCTAAAAGTGGAACAACATTCCTGCTTAGGTATTGATATCGAAGGGATCATGCAATACAAGCTGCAGCATGTTGGCAATGACGTGGCCAACGGAGCTGCATGTCGCTGGTACATAAGGTTGAATAGGGCTGGCGGCATTGCAGCAGTGATGGGGTAAGTCCCTCAGAAACTGCAGCGAGCGATTCCAAACTTCCCTGCTGCCACCTCCCTTATATGCCTTGATCATAGTATGCGAGGTTATAAAAGACAGCTGCAACAGCTCGCTAACATGGAATTTTTAGCTGCTCATCGGTCGCTCACTCTGCATCAGTTACGCTTTGCTACGTGTCGTATCCTCGACGTTGCATTCTACTTCATTAATACCATGGATAACCTTAACCGGTGGGTACCAATAGGTATCCTAGGAAACAAAATACTAACTAACGATTAATTACCAGAGATGAAAGCCCGGATTTCACATTCTACGACGATGAGGGCCGCGGAAGGGTCACGAAATCCACAACGGTTTGTTACTTATAGATACGTAACTTTTAATTACTTAGCTAAAGCAATAACTAGGAAAACAAATTTCGCGTGGGTGAATTGGTTTACCTACTTAGAAATGGGCAGAAGACAGGGCGTTTCCAGATCGCAGACATTGCAGGTCCTCAACGATATATACTTTGCCTAGAAGGTGGCAAACCATTCAACAATGGCCAGGAGGTGAATGAAACAGACTTGGAGAAAGTAACATAACCAAAAGTTACGTCGCAATGAACTGTACAGATCTGGCATAGCCCTCGCTATTGTGGCTCAACAAATCCGATCTCTTTGCCTGTATGCTAGCCATAAGCCCTAGTCGTTGCACGTAGCCTTGGGCGAATTTGGAGTTTCAATACAAGGCTTTGACGAAACAATCTTCGATACATTAATTGCACTAAAGATTTTACTCTAGTTTGGAATGTCACAAGGTACAAAGAAGATTCGTGTATTTGGCTAGATCATTGCCACGCGAAGGTCTGGTTGCCTTGCCTTATAGAGGCTCCTGATGTGACAAATACTCGAACGGTACCAAGGATTTCCTAAGATGATGATTGCGCAGCCAATTTAGAGTGCCAGGCAAATTGGAACAGGAGTAGGTACGCTTCGCGTACTATAATTCATATAAGTTATTCAATTCGGCTACGAAAGCCATGCGCACTTAACCATCGCGCCATACATCCATTATGCATTAATTATATGCTTTAAGTACATGACCGTTTTACTTGGACGGCCTTCAAGTTCGGTTTTCTTCCATAGCACGTGAGCATCATAGCAACTCGAGGGACGATCAAGCATCTATTTCGCATCCTACTCCCGTAACCCACTATTCCTACGTCGAGTCTAACTCCACAGACTTGTCGTATCATCAAAATGGATGCACGCGATAGGTGAGCAACTGTGACTATTGCTAGATAAATATAGCGCTAACAGTTCATAACTGGAAGGGAGAGCCTGGCATTCATCTTTTGTGACGACGACGATCGTGGACGGATCGAACAATCTAAAGTAGTTTGTTCTGTTTATCTAAACACTGTGTATCCAGCTAAGTAGTCTCGTAGGCAAGGAAATTTTGTACCGGAGATAAGGTGTATCTAGTGAAGGATAGGGTGAGAAAAGAATATTGATCGCAGAAGTCCGAGACCCCGGACGATATAAGCTTTGTTTCGATGACGGCACGATGATTAACAATGGCCGGGAGGTAGATGACAACGACCTAGAAAAAGCATGACCCTATTATTTGGTTCGCAACCCTTCCTACGGGTTCTATGTGGTGGAATAACTAGCTTGGCTTTGCTTAAGGATGCAACAGACCTATACGCATCTAAGGCTATCCTTGTTAGTTTAAATGATAGAGGGGTCTCTTGATCGTAGGCATCCCGGTGAAATCAATTGTCATGATTGATACTTAAGTGTACAGTAGAAGAGAGATAACAATTAAGTGCCCCTTATTCCTTGTTTTCCTAAGATCTTCTTTTGGACCATACTACCCTATAATCCAGTGGCGCTCGTCAAAACATCTTAGGAAGCTTTTTATTCGCCGTGTTCTGGGGTACTTGAATAGGCAGACTGAAAATAAGGCGAGCTCTCGCATCTAAAAAATGCCCTGCCAAGCTTGTGTGGCTATGTAGGATAGGGGAGAAGATGCCTAGAGACATGAATCTTCCTACTGTCCGTATAATTCTGTTCCCTCTGATATCTCATCTTTGCGTAGCTGATCAAGTCTATATCAAATTTACAAAGATTAGAAACTCCACTTTCTGTCCTCGTTGGCTTATTCACCACGCCATATCCATCCGAAAAACGAATTCTCATTTCGGAACTAATCTCTTCTGTACTATCTGACCCTGTCATTCCTAATTCCTGACGATGACCGAGAGCTGTCGTATTGTGAAGCATCATGCGCTCTTAATCGGCATCAACTTTTATCCACAAAACAGGTCGGATGAATGGCGCCCCCCGAGAGGCTGCGTACAGGATGTCCGAGACGTTAAGGAGTCTTTAGTTAATTCACTGGAGGCCATCGACGTCCGAATACTCACAGCGAGCATTAATGAATCGGATACCTCCCGCCCAGCTGAACATGGAGAGGATTTACCTACGCACAGCAATGTGATATCCAATCTTGAAGCTATGACATCGAAGGCTTCTAGAAATGACTTCATTTACATACATTTCTCCGGACACGGAACTGCTATCAAACCTGATAGCGGGTTCTCAAACAGCTCTACAGGAGACTTGGCCTTAGTTGTCATCGCTGGCGATGATGAGACCAAGATCCAGTACCTGCGGGGTTCTGAGTTAGCCTTTCAACTAAAGAAGATGGTTCAGAAAGAATTAAAGGTGACGCTTGTTCTAGATTGCTGTGCATCTGGAAGTGTAGTGAGGGATCAGACAGACCCTTCGGTTCGATATGTACCCTACGACCTGGCAATAGATATGGCATATCCCCCTCTCCTTGGGCGGAGTCTAAGCCCGGAAGACGATGCCATGCGACAGGCTAACCGGGATGCCTCCATGCACCTCAATTGGCTGGTCAATCCAAATGGCTATACTATCCTTACAGCTTGTGGGCCCACTGAAAGGGCATACGAAATGAACGTCGGTGGTCAGTCTCACGGGGCTTTGTCCTATTTTCTGACGAGAACTTTCGCCAAGTATGGGCGTGTGGGAGGAAAGCAGCAGCATATTTACTCTCACCTATGTGCCAGATTCAAAGAGTCTTGGCCGCAACAAAATCCAATGCTGTATGGGAATAAGAGCATTGGTTTCTTTGATAATATCAACTTCACGGTTGATGTAGCGCGGATTCCAATTATTAGGAAAGGGGCTACCATTCAGCTGGGAGCTGGTCAAGCGCATGGCGTTTGTGATGGAGACCGGTTTGTCTTGCATCCTGTTGGTAGTGCCAAACTTGGTTTTGGGTCTAATCAAGATCCACTGCTTGTCCAAGTCACACGCGCCGGAGCTCTCACATCAGACCTAAAATTGCTTTACTCAGGGTTGACGGCAACGGCGCTCACTCGTCTATCTCTTCGGAAATTCCCCGTTTGCCTCGAGATTCGACTGACGAACCGTAGCGCCTGGGACATGGCTTTACTGGGACGACAGTCATTTGACATTCAGTTCGCGGATAGCGTGAAACCGGGGACTTTGTTCTCTTTCTATGTGGTTGTAGTTACTAAAGACCGCTATGAGATCCGAAACGAGTTAAATCAAGAGATACTGGGCCTGCCCGCTTCTCCGCACGACCTAGGACAGGATGCCGATTATGTGTTAGATATCGTCGAGCACTTGGCAAAGTTCAAAATGGTGGAATGTTTGGTCAACAGCTCGCCATCGACGTCTTTCAGTGAGTCGTTCAGCATTCGGCTTGTCAAAGCATCTGGTAAGGAGTTTCAGCCAGGATGTTTACAATCAGGGCCCTTTCATGCGGGATGTACCCATTCAGAGTGTCTGGTGGAGGTAGAAGATGGCGATATTGTACGTTTGGCGGTAGAAAACAAAGAGGAAGCTGTACAAACCGAAAAGGGAGAAGCCGACCGATCCATTCGCTGCCACCTGTACAGCATGGGATCCCGCTGGGAAATAGAGAGCCTTCTTGATGCAGATTACGTGGTCATTCCACCACGTTTAAGCAACAAGAGTGATGATTTCCTACCCGGGACTAGCGGAAAGTGGGAAAAAATGATTGCAATGACACTACCACAAGGGCAAGATCAGTGTGATGACATCCTCAAAGTTTTCCTCACCAGACAATCAACTTCATTCATGTCATTAGAGTTGCCGAAACTTTGCGAGTCAATCGAGCGCCGTGGAATTAGCAAAGGTGGTGAGCAAGACTCTGCTGGGTGGCCTGAGGATTGGGTCACATTAAACTTTCGCATTCGGACACATGCCAAGAAAGTTTTAAGTACGTAGACTAGGTGTGGCGGTCACAACATGAATTGAATTGTATAGAATAACACATATCTTGTCATGTATTTCGGTGGTTTTCGCATATTACAGACATAAGGCAGGTCAATTTCACCGTGGGTATCATTGCGAGCAATTAAAACAGTCTTGAAGAAAACTAATGCTTATCTGAGAAGAATAAGTGGTTCAGTACTATGCCTGCTAACACAACATATTGGATATGAGCAAAATAAGGGCTACAGCTGCTAATTCCGACTAAACTCAGGCTTCCATTGCATTCTATCTCGTGAATTTATAGGCCTTGCATAGAAGCGCAAACTGCCCTCCGCAAACATTTTCAGCACACTTCACAGCACTTGTATAGGCTAGTTTTGCACCTGGCTCGCTGTAAATTAGTGTTAGATACCTAGGTTAGACGTTAATAAATTCCTCCTCCTCCTCCTCCTCCTCCTCCTCCTCCTCCAGCAGTACCTGTATCGGGGGAGTGTGAGCCGTGCAAGCTGGCCTAAAAAAAAATACAGCAAAAAGCAACAAATAAGCAAGAGATAAAAAAAACACTGTAGCTAGCCATTGCGAGAGGAGCTAAGTACAATTAGATATGTCTCATCTCAATGGTCGCATGCTCAACACCCCACCCTAACGAAACATATGGGCTTGCTATTCGAGCTGCCGGGCCCCCGAAGACCATCGTAGCCTGTAAAAGCTCAAGCGCGTTTCCTCGATTAGGGGAGTCGTGGCATTGTGGTGTCTCCCGATCAAGTTCTGGAAGCTCTAGCCACCGGAAACTAGTAGCCTGGTCTGTCGCAAATACCTTGATAGTATCGAGAACTTGCGACTGCATAATCCCATTAGGTACCGTCACATTTAAAGGAATATAGAGCGTCATCCTAGGATCAAGTGTCTCGTAGGCTGCGCCACCATGAGGATATATCTGTTCAATCGCCCAAGTAGAGTCCATGTCCAGCACCGTAATATTCAACGCAAACCCAGACATGTTAGTCACGCGAAGCAGTAGCCATTCATTTTCGGTCGCCTTGTAATGTTGGTTTTTTGGGGAGTTAGAATGCGGGTCTGCGGCCAGTCTCGGTTCTCGGGGGAAAGAATGCGGCTTTTTCGTCAGGGAAATAGAAAGGCGAGACATCCCATTAGGATTTTTTAATTCCAAAACGTTATAATACTTGGCCAAGTGTATCAAGCGGTGAATAAGCGTTTCAGCAGCGCATTCAGCATCAATAGGCAGAGGACGTATTGTGTGCTGGAGCCGTTGGCCATTTCTGCCTAATATGTCATATGCTCCGTCCTTAACCTGCACTTGGAAAGTCTCTTCATCTTTGGGTCCAACGGTCAAGGAGACGAAAGTGGTGCCCTGGCATTTCCACACCTCACGCAATGTGTGCACTGCCTTTGCATCCATATACTCTTCGCTAGAAGATTCCGGATAAAGAAGTCTTACTAGTCGTTGTAAAGATTGCGTGGCGTGTGGTAGTGCTAAGCAGCCGACCTGTATCTGCTGCTTTGGGGTAGAAGGTATGAACCTGGCCTCAGAGGTAACCTGCTTGGCTTCCAATACATGTAGGTGCCCTATTCGCCGAGTGTCGCTGAAGTCGGTGCATAAAGGAGGCCACACGCCAAGCTGCATATCCTTGGAAATCCCGTGTGCCTCACCGGCATTTAGTTGCGCGGTGGCTTTACCTTCCCCATTACTGACCACGTCGACAACAGTAGCTGCATAGAATAGCTTCAGACGGTCTTCGCTATAAAACAAACGGTCTCCCTCCCCTCCGAAGACCACATTTTGTTGCTTGCTCTGCTTTAGCACCTTCAAGGCAACTAGCTCCCATAGCCTATAATATGGGATATCGTTTGAGTTTTCCTTGAGCGTATCAATCAAAGAACGTGTAAGCACTCCCTGTATCTTGTGCCCATACCTGATTTCAAGCGCCTTCTCGTGTGGCCGGCATGCAGCAAGAAACGCATATCCACGCGATTCAAGCAGCCAGTGATTTGCCACGGTAGCTTTTCGTTCAGCACCTAGAACAGGGCTTTTCATGGCATTTTTTAGATCATTGTGTGAAAACACGGATACGTCGCTATCAAGCTTATTCGTGTCAATTCTAGCTATTCCTCTGATTTTGGCGTCGCCGAGAAGTGCATTACGATCAGCGCCGCCGGAATGGCAGCAATCGAGCACAACAGTAACAACAAGTTCCTTCTTGACCATCTCCTGAAGAAGATAGGCAATTTCTACATCTCGGATGTAGCGCCCTTCGCCACGGTGGATGTTTGTTGGCACGAGAGCCTCATCGAGACTACCATCGCCTTTCAGGTCCTCGAAAATTGTAGTAACACGTGCCCCATGTCCCGAGTAGTGTAGGTAGACTAGATCTTTTGGCTTGGCCTTTTCAGACACTTTCTGAAGCGTATTGACGATGTTTTCATATGTTGGCCACTGGGATGGGACCTCTGTCGGCTCGCTACCATTCTCGTCTGGGATCGTGGCGGTAAGTCGTGTTATATGAGAGTCATGTACCCCCAGCGACATGCTCAGGTATTCGTAGACCTGGTTCACATCCTCTACACAACCCTCTAGGTTATGGAATGTGAGGCCCTCTCTCGATGGACCCTTGATGTAGTGATCCACTCCGATCAACACGGCCCATTTATTCTCGGCTGTATTTGCCATCGAGTTCTGATTGGCTTAAGGCACTGATATTTCTCTAGCGATACTGTTAATTATAGATATTACTAAAACAAGGTACGATGGGTTGAAAGCGTACTTGATAAGATACGTTCTTGAGTTTCGCGAATGACAAGTATAAGGTCGAATTTAAGCGGACTTGAGGAGTCTTTTAGGCAGTATGTGGTTTGTCGCTATCCTCTCTGACTTTATATTGGGTTCTAAGTTGAGGAACTCACAACTTGACCCTAGTAAAAGAAAAGACGGATGAGTGTTGTGTTTGGGGTTGCTTTGTGAGGAGGCTGGGAAGACCGCCTCATATATACGTGGAGGGTAGGTTCTTTTTCTTGACCTTCTATAGTACATTCAATGATTCTTTGCTAATCACTTCAAAAAGCCCGAGGACGTTATTTCTGTGCTATTGACACGTCATTTAGCAAAGTGCAACGTAGCTGGGCAGTATAGACTGGGCAGCAATCTCTCAAAAACTTTCTGCTTTTGCAAAGTGCAACGCTCTATCTCGAATACTGGTTGTAAGATTGATGCTATCAGTTTTAATTCAATAAAAGTATCATGCTGTCACACGGCAATATTTTAACTAAATAATATCTATTACCTATCATGTAGTTGTATTTTAAGCACTCTGCTACGGACTGTAGGGCTGCTGAGACTCGTTATCTGCGAGTATAGAGGATGTGGGGTGATTCGTTCACCTCACCGAAAATCTTAGAAGCTGTGTGGGTGAGAAAAACAGCATATTGGTGGATGGCGAGCTAACGCTGTCTGCCTCATTGCATGATATAGGTATTACTGTTTATGGTTCGGCGAGAACAATTGGGCGAGGGGATAATTGTTAGATATAAGAGGTATAATCTTATTCGATGTATTAACAAAAGGCGTATCCTGCCGGAATTCTGCACTACATGTAGCATATTGCTGCGTCGTTGGGCGTAGACCAACCGTGATTAACCCTTTCCTTCACTTATTAGTCGTCTCACACGCAACTGTTCGATGGTACCAACTACGAAGCAGGGAGAAACGCGCAATTAAAATCTGCCCTGACAGCTGGACGTGGAAAAACTACCCTAGTGATCTCAGCCACATGGAGACGTGGAGCTAGAAAGGTGGCGAAGTCCTGGTCTAGGCATCGCAATCTGCTTCTTGGACGCAGCTAACCTAGATGATTTGTATACTGTAACACGATGAATAGCCTCGAAAGGGTATCTCTCTGTTGGCTCTTGCTAAGCCTTGCCGCACAATGTTCTAGACGTCTATAAGTCTCATAGACCACCTGGGCAGGTAACTATCGGTACATACATTATCCACCACGGCCGCTAATCTTGCATTGGCCCCGCCTCTGACGCCCGAATAAAATTCCTTGCACTTTAGATTCTAGATTAGCGCCAATTGGATTTGAACCTCTCCCCTTCTATCTGTGAACTGAAAATATGATTTAGAATAAGTCTTGAAGACTCGTAAACTAAGAACCAAACTCGATGAACCCCATGCGGTAGCTTAATAGTTTAGTCAGGCGGTTAGAGAGCTTGTCCTTTTACTGTCGCAGCCAAGACAGCTTGACGGAGCTGCCTTTGTACCGAGTCGCTCTGTTAGTCATTTGCTTGCGGTTGCCTCTGTTCGCTGCAGCGACCCATCTCCGGCCAACACCGCCGCCGCCATAGAGGCTGACGGTTGGAGAATATTGCCAACTTTTATCCTACTTAGAAAGGTCTCTGCGCTGGCTAGGTGAATGCTCGAGACCTGGGATAATGCTGGGGGTTTGGTACTTTAACGTTCGCTCGGCCAACTTCAATGAAGCTCTTGTTGCTATACATCTTCCAAGGACTTCTCATGTAATTGCTATCGCATTTGAGATGGCCAGCAGAAAGAATAACGTTGGGTCACCACCGGGTAAGTCGCCTAATTATACTTGCCTGTAGGGTAGCAACGATAGACTTAGCTTGTTTACAAACATTTAAGGGTGAAAAAGTGTTAGAAATAATGGGAAATAATTAAACATATTTGTAAGTGTAAAAGAGATAATATAGCGGTGCTAGTGCCCGACACCACTGCATTATGATGCTTGTGTTAGTGGTGTAGGGTAGAAAGGGTGCTAGGTACTTAGCTATAGCACTACTACTACTTACCTTCACTAACATATCTGAGCAGTGCTATAACACCTGGTTCCCAACTTGAACCATTTATTCAAATCAACCCAAATCAACCCTGGAATTTTTTTAATTTTTTTTACAATAACGTTAAGGTTGCTCTATACTCTACATAGAATTGGTTTTAATAAGAGTAGTAGTGAACTTCGTTTCTGTGGGGAAGGTATAAAGGACAGTGGTTAAAAGGACCCAGATGTCAATTACCTCCATTCTCTCTACCACATCAATATCTACAATGCAGCATTACATTTCCGAGAACTAAAGAAGAAATAGGTTCCAGAAAACTTAGGATTAGGGTACCTGGGGGGTCCGGGGATAACATTAGGCAGAAGCCGAAACGCGTGAGAAGAGCGAATCCCCGACGCCGTAGTCCCGCCATCACGGTCCAACATGAATGTACGCCGCCCAGATGAGCGGATCGCTTCTCTCGTGACGTTCTTCGTACCCCCAGGGCCTCGCCACCCTTTTGCTACTCCTTCCAGCCTCCCCAGTACCCGCCGCCCTTTTGCTTCTTTCAGCCTCCTCAGTACCCACCGCCCTTTCAGCTTCTATCGTATGTTCCTCGGACACTGGACTTTCTGCAGATCGCACCTCGCACCTCTGGTTCGTCATTTCTCGGAGAAGCCTCGCAGCCCTGTTCACACCCCATGCTATTCTCTCGCCATCAAAAATACCATCTTTTATCGTTTTATACACCTCTTCTGCTGCATTAACAAAATATTGGTCCGATACTTCCCATAATAACCCTATTACATGCTAGAAACCCGCTAACTAACATACAGATACTAAATTTATAGCTTCATCGTATAGATTCTCTACCCAGCTTTCGCCTGTTAAACAAGCCGAAAAATATACCAGCTGAGAAGGTTTTCAGCTTAAATCTAACCCGACAAAGTGCTCGACCGTTAGCGGGTCCTTTTCCCAGTCTCTAAGAAGCAAAGAGCTTTTTAAAAGATCTGATGGGTGTGATTCGCCATAGCCAGCGAAATGGAATATTGTATAAGTCTCTAAGCTTGTAAGAACGTCCTTTTTATATAGCCGTTTTAACGTTTCTCTTTAAACAGAGTCCGGGAGAAAATTAACCAGTTTATTTACCTCTTCTTCAGCAAACATAAGGTCAGAATATCCTAGTGTTATACCCATTAACACAAATAAAGCTTTGCCGGACTTAAAGTTGAAACTTTTTTATAAATTCCGGCGGGCGTATAAAAACGCTTTAACTAACGGGCTATACAACGACACTACCCTATCAAGTGCCGACTCTATAGAAGGGAACGGTTGGCCGGCAGCGTGCAGTAGTAACAAACTCAGCGGACCAGTTGGGATCCACCATATGCGAGGCCAGTTATTTCCTACTGGGGGCTCGAAGAACCCCAGTTCGTTTAAAATCGGGTGAACGGCCACATTCCAAAGCCACTCTAATATGCGAGGCAGAAATAATATAGGACCAGAGCAAGACGATCTCATAAGTTTAAGCTTTTCTTCAATTTCAGCTTCACGTAAATCAGAGAGATATATTAATCAGATAGCACGCGTTTCAATCACAAGTGCGTCGCATCAATACTTATTAACATTAATAAAAACAACAGGCCCCTAAGATGCAGCAGCCATTAATTCATCGACTTGTAAAGAACGTAGAAAATTTTCGAAGCCGGGTAAATGACGGATTTAGTCGATAATCTTGTCAAGTTCGAAGCTAGCATTGTGGCGTCGGTTAAAAGTAAAAGTTAAAAAGCCTGCGGTCGCCGCGGAATCAAAGATGCTTAAACTGGGCAAGTCTAGGATATCTCGGAGCCGTTCAAATTTATCTACCATCTCTTTATGCTGCTCTCTAAGCTCAGTTAGGTCAGATCGCGTTCCAAACCGTAGACCTACAATGATACTTCTGCCTAGCTCTAGCAGTTATATAACATAAGATACGTCCTTCCCGGCTTCAAGAGCGGCAGAAGCAGCTAATATAGCCAAGCCGGTAAATCCTCCCAGTATATGCTGCTGGTCGTGCTGTTACAGCTGGCGTGAAGCAACAATTAGGAGAAGATTCACAGCAATCTCTGTAACATAGCACACTTCGGCCCATTTTTGATTAACGGCTAGTATTTCAGCAGCCTGTAACGCTGAGATTATTCGAACGTGTGGAGATGCAACATGTAGTTCTACAGCTGCTACCCACAGAGAGACAGCTCGCTTAATATCGTCATACTTGCCCGTGTGTTAGGACATAATGTGATGAATAGCGGCCAAGTTCTTCAGATAGTCTGCTCTGTCTAGGTGGTCGCGAGCTGTTGATTCTATAGCCTCCTCGCCCCTTTAGATAGCTATTCGTAGGTCATCAAGATCTCCCGTCTTCTTGAACCTGTATTTAAATGAAGTGGCAAGGTTATTTAGCATAATTGCTTTGTCTGGGTAGTCGCGTGTTAATTCTACAGCCTCCTCGCCTTTTTGGATAGCTACTTGTAGGTCGTCGAAATCCTCCGTCTGCTGAAACTTGCTTTAAAAAAAAATAGCTAAGTTATTTAGCATGCCTGCTTTATTTAAACGGTTAGAAGGTATTAATTCTATAGCCTCCTTGCTTTTTTGGATAGCTATTTGTAGGTCGTTTAATTTTCCTATTCGGTTGAACCTTAAAGAAAAAGAAATAGCCAGGTTATTTAGCATGTTTACTTTGTCTAAATAATCGAGGGGTTTTAATTCTGTAGCCTCCTCGCCTTTTTGGATAGCTATTTGCAGGTCGTCGAGATCCTTTGTTCAATAGAACCTAGTCTAAAGAAAACTAGCCAGGTTGTTCAGCATGCCTGCTCTGCCTAGGTGGTTGCGAGGTGTTAATTCTATAGCCTCCTCGACTTTTTGGATAGCTACGCGCAGGTCGTCAAGATCCCCTGTCCGCTGGAACCTAACCTGAAGAAAACTGGCCAGGTTACTTAGCATGCTTGCTCTGTCTAAGTAATCGCGAGGTTTTAATTCTGTAGCCTCCTCGCTTTTTTGAATAGCTATTTGTAGGTCGTCAAGATCCCCTATCCGCTGGAACTTATTATAAAGAGAATTAGCCAGGACGCCTAATATTTTTGCTCTGTCTGGGTGGTTGCGAGGTGTTAATTCTATAGCCTCCTCGCTTTTCTGGATAGCTAATTGCAGGTCGTCGAGATCCTCTGTCCAACGGAACCTAAACTGAAGCAAAATGGCCAGGTTGCTTAGCATGCTTGCTCTGTTTAAGTGGTTACGAGGTGTTGATTCTATAGCCTCCTCGCTTTTCTGGATGGCCATTCGCAGGTCATCAGGATTGTGGGTTTGTTCAAACTTCTTCAGATATTGATCGGCATGATCGCCATCAGCCTCTTGTATCATACTCTTTGCCTCGATAGCCAAAGCCATCGCTCCGTGAAGCTCTCCGGGTGAATGAGTTTGCAAAGCCCTTTGAAAATTCATTCTAATCAGGTCCATTAATCTGCGTGTTTTGTCGGGGTGAAGAGGAGGTGTAACTGTGACCATTATTTCGGCATGTAGGATAGCTGCATCAATATCTAATAGCGAGCTTGTGCACTCGTATTTTTTCATGAGCATGACAATCAGATTCCGTAGGTAGGGTGCATAATCTTCGTTATCGATATGTGTAGCTGTTACTGCTTCTTCGGCTTTGTCGATTGCTTTCTGAATGTCGTCCACTGCACTAGTCCTTGAGAATATGAAGTAAAAGAGACGACTAAGTCGCACAACTTGCCCGACATCGTTCTCTGGATTTTCTTCCAAAGCGCTGGCATATCCGTACAACTCTTCTAAATCCATATCGAAGAACAGAAGCTCAGCGTCGTTATCGCCCGAATCATCCAACTCGTGGTAGTATTTTAACCTCGTCGCTTTTGGATCGACACCTGTACCAGCGTTTATCGGGATTTGGGGATGGCTGGTGCTGGCGCCAGTGCCAGACGAACTCGCCAGGAGAGCGGGCTTCGGTTGGGTAATGCTATAGGATTCAGAGAGAATGTCTTCTTTCGCTGGGGGAAGGCCAGAGGTTAGGCTAGGAGGGAGTATCTCGGTGGAAGTGTGGACGTTGTGATCGAGAGTTAGAGAGCTACTCAGGCCAGCCTCTGAATGGATTAAATCCGGGAGGATCGCTTGGCTATATCGGGCTTCCTGAGCTGTTTCGCGTGATGTTTCTACCGCGCGCTCCTGATTCCTGCCATGTTCGGCTGGATCTACGCACGGAGAGGAAGGCACTGGCGCTGACGCTTGTTCCTGGTGATGGCGAGTGGGGGAGTTTTCGGTTCCTGGGTCGGACGTGAGCAGAGCCCTTCTGCGAGCTTCTTCAATGCGGCGTTCTAGGTCCCTGATCCTCTCTGCTGTCTCTAGCTCTTCTAGTTCTCGCTGCAGGCGAACTTCCTTCTCCTGAAGACTCTCTTGCTCTATGTTTCGAGCTCCCGACATGGCGACTCCTTTAGGGAGCTGATGTAGCTATCGCGGTTGTTAGCAATAATCGATGCAAGAAATCACGTGTTCATACGCTAGCCGTTGATGCTTCGAGTGCTAGTAAACGAGATGCCACGGAACAGAACTGCAGCTCTATACTATTACACTATCAAAAGATAGAACGTTGTCAAGTCGGAGACTTGATCGTCTGCAGTCACATATATATAGTTGGAGCCGTAACATGAGATGCAAGGTCTTGGTCGAGCAAGTGCGTTGGTATGTAGGGCTGGTTGAAAGATATAGGATACACCGGGCCAAGTTGGAGAAGGGTAACAAGGCCTAGTTATATAAAGATAGGCATTAATAAGTATTAGTGCCTGCCTATTTTCTCTTCGTAAATCCACGAGGTAAATGAGTGAATGCGTTCACTTCGGATTGATCACGGCTGAGTCGCCATCCTGTGCATACTTTCATCCATGGAAGGGGTTGGAGTCTGACGTTTACGAGGCGCAATAATTATCCATGGCCAATTATACATCATAATATGACATATAAGCTCGGGAAACTAAGGCCAATTTGTCCGATGCAAAGCAGAATCGTCATGCATGACCAATCTCATGTGTAAATTGCCTTTTTGCCAACGCAGAAGTGCAATCCAAGGCACAACCGCCATGTGTGAGCGGCCCTATATCCCAATTGTGAGTGATAGAGCGGTTATCATGCTGCCAGTGGCTCATACATATACGGGGCGCTCCAAATCCAACCCGACCCGACGTGAAATTATCGTACGTATCAGGAGTCTTGTGGCTAGCAGGATGCTCAGGCCGAGCTCTATCTGGCGGTGTCCAGCACCCCGCCACGACGCACAGGCAAAGTGACAGCTGAGAGCCATACCAGGCTTTCTGGGCTGTTAGCCACGACCACAGAGGCAAATCAGCATTCGGTGGCGAACTCCCGGCTAGGTTAGGTGCCGATTGCACTTCACGTAAGGCTACGGCCATGTCATTGGAGGCAGGAGTAAGGTACCAACTCTGCACTAGGCAAGGCACCCTTCAAAGGCGACATTGAGACGCACCTAAATGCATTGGTTTCTTCCTATTCACTTAGACTGCAACAATACAGTACGAAAGTCGGCCGCTTAGCAGTATTCTATTTCATTCAACATGGCAGGTGCGCATCTCGTCGCGCCAAACCAAGCCACCCGAGCCCCGTAGTATGATTCGCTGAAGCTAGAATGTCTGGCTAACAGTGTTTGCACTGCCGCCTGCCGTCTTACTTACAAATCCCGGCGATGTGGCCGCCTCGCAGCGTTAGGGCTAGCACCCGTCATAGGGCTCGACCTACAGAATCTTCTCGGCTCGCGATGGCTTGCGCTATACTATTAATATACGTTGGAGTTTCTGGGCGACCGCGCCTTGCTGATAACCAAAGACTCCCGACAATAATATTTTGTTGAAGGGATGCGATTCGCAGCAATGTGGAAGAATGAGCCTTGAAATACGTAACTCGTCGTGGATGTTCCCAAGAATCGGGCAGTGTTGATCGGTACTGGATGCTACAAACACCCCAAATAGCCTACAACCACACTACAATGCGATGGTCTGGGCCATGCGGTTCTGCACAAACGCTTACGTGGCTACGTCAACGACCTTCTTGCGGTCAAGCAGCACCTCGTTGACACAATCAAGGTCCACCCGAAGCACGTCATGAAGCTCCTTTCTCCCTACCCGGGTCGCATATTTCTCTCTCAGCTGCCTGTGGTGAACTACCGCAACGCCGCGTCTAACAATGCCACCGATGCCTAGCGGGGTGCCTGAGGGTGCTAAGCAAAGAATACATAGAATACCCCGTATACTACCGTCATACTCGTGCTCGCTTCTCTTGACACACTAATACAGTCTGTCATTAATGTTAACCGCCGTAGCGATATACTCTTCTAACATAGCCGGTCGATCCTGCAGGTAAATAATATCCTTCACTGAATATTTCAATCCATGATATAGCTTTCAGAGGGCATGCTCCTGATTTTCCTAACGGTTTGGTCGACGATCTGACGGCCGCCTAATTGTCGGTGTATATTGTGACCTTATCCCTTCTATGGCCTTGTTGTCGATCTTTTCGTGCTATTTGTAGCGCCATGTTAGTTCCCTGGAGTTCTACGTATACTGTCGACGCCGTGTCCTTGCCCATATACGCCATTCTTATCTGTTCTTTCGTAGAACATACGGCTGCTGCTCCGATGTAGCCCTCGATACCGCTACCATCGATGTAAATACGGATAAGGTTTCCCTCGCTTTCGTGTTTGGATTCGGCTTGTTCTATATCTACCCCTATGCGTATCATTAGGCCTTTCCACTATATACGGAAGAATTGTGTTTTAAACTAGCCCGGTGGACTCTTTCCTTCCTTCCACTTCCTGGTAGATTCTTTTAGGCGGGCTTGTGAATTTCTATCTGCCTTAGCTAGATAGGATCCTTCTTATTGCTTTCGTATTGCATTTTCAAATCTATTATTTTACCGGGAGGAGGTAAGTCTTGATATTAATGGCTGGACTCGATGTCGTCTTGAAATCTCCCGACTTTGTTTTGGCTGCTCTTACTTTTGTTATTTATAGCATTTCTAGCGTCGTGTTGGTGTAGCCTTTGGACTATATCGAGCATGCGTACAGCATCTGCGGTATGGCTACTCCTTTGTAGATTATCCTCATGCTGCCGAGTCCTACACTGCATGTTGAGTTGCCGAGATGGCTTATAGCTGCGATTGTTTTTATAACTTGTGCTGTATTTTTCAATTCTACGTGACTTTGGTGTCCCTCGTTACCCCTAAGTACCCAATCGTCAGACTCTCGCGAAGCCTCGCGATACCTACAGCTGCATACCGCCTTCCCAGAGCGACAAAACAAAGAGGGCATTTTGTATATAGATCTCTAGCTTGTAGATGTAGTAGGTAGAGCTCCTTGTGCGACAACAAGTATTCAAGACTTATCCCTACGTTGATATCAATATGCAGAGGTCGTGACACTGTTAGTGTAAAAAGTTGTCGAAAGCTCCTATATATCGAGGAGAAGGCTTGATATCTTTCCCTTGTGTAACGATCCTCACCTTCTATTGTCTTATTGTTAGCCCCAACTAATGATATAACTTACCGAGTAGAGTATCGTAAGGCAAGTGACCTTGGGTTGTTGCTCTGTCGTGGTGAATCCTAGTATAAACTGTTCAATTATCACTTAAGGGTCGTTAAGGAAGATACCCCCTCTATTTCAATGACTTAGTATAGGCTTAGACTGAATAGTGAACTAAGGAAAGTATCAAGCTAATTACATAGGAGATCCCTCCTGTCCTTTAGACTTTCCTTCCTTCACCCAATGCTGAGAATCACTCCGATCACTCCGATCACCTCACAAGTGAGTCCAATAACTCTGGTGATTTGATGTTTCATCACGTGACTTCCCTGCTTCCTTGGCTGTGGCTTGTCTCCAGGTATATCCCCTTTGTTGATGATCATCCCTGTTATCTCCCGAGGCCTGGTCTGCCCAACAGGTCGTCCTCCTGTTGGTTCGTAACACCTTGCCGGTGTTCCAGACTTTACATAGTATGGGTTCGCACTTTTATTCCCTTAATAATGTGCTATGCGCCGCAATAATGGCCCTAATTAATGATTGAGTCCAGATTTCGTGGGGCGAGGTTCATGTGAAGGTCTCCGCCTTATGGGACAAACGTGGTATAGAGGATGCCAATTTCGGATGCCAGAACCTCCAGTCTTGGAGGCTTCCATACCAGCACGTCAACATTTGCATACAAAATTAGAAGCATCGTTCCGAAATTAAACACGGATATGATTAATAAAACTTCATGTTGGTCTCCACCAACAAACATATTTCTGTGATGGAAAGAATAAGTAGATAGGCTATGTCTTGTCCAAAGCGAGAGCGTATTATTGGGGTTTCCTCTGAATATGATACGCCATATCGCTATTTGAAGAGGTATATCGTAAAACACATGCTAGGGAAACAGTCCTCTAAAAATAAGGAGAGCTTTCATCATTTCAAGTCATTTTCATCTTCTCTTCGACAAATAAGGTCTTTTTAGGTACAGGTTTTTGTATATAGAGTTTGTACAGACCACCCAGTTAGCAATCGGATAACAGTTGATATGCATCATAACTCATAGGAATGGCCTGCCTAACGAAACTATATTGCATGGATATTATTTATGAACGGTGGGCTATCCTCCTTGTCTAAACGATTAAAATATCTCCCATTGGCGTAACTTCTTCTCGGAAAGAACGAAAGATTGACATATGCTCACAAATTTGTCTCAATCCCTGTGATCTTTGGATGAAGTCTTGCCAGCTGGACTCCATGCTTTCGAAAAATAAAATCCGTGAATGTATTACAGTACGGAAGTCATCAGAACATAAGTTAGGCGATAATTTGTTGTTCAGTTCATGACTAGCACAGATATCATCCTGAAGCCATTGATCTATTGTTGCATCAATCAGTGTATCCGATGATATGGGGATATTTTCTTTAGCATGTAGATTGTCTGAAAATATCCTCTGGGTGCTCTGGAGTTGGCGAAGCAGTACCCGGGTTGCATTGCGCCAAGCTTCTCGCGTGCTAGTTAGGTGAAGTTGATCCTTATTTTGAGACATTTCGACGCGTCTGACGAAGTCCGCTGTTGGTGTCCCAACTGTATGAGGATAGCCTCCTAAATCTAGGATCAACGATTGCTGTAAATGAAGCCAAGTGTTCCAAATAATCTTCATAGACTGAAGCTCCAGTAGACAGGAATGAACAATGTCCATCATCTCCCAAGTACTCTGGTCGAACAATATGTTTAGAAGTTGGAATCCTTTATCAAGATCCATATTGGGCACAAGGTTTGTTTTCATGCACAGCAGTTTCCAACCCTGACCTGTGTTCCAGCAACTATCACTATTGTCAGAAAACAAAAACTCTCTTAATTCTTGCCGGTCGAGCTGCATTGCAGCCCTAGAACCTGTCGGCTTTGATATAGGCTTTGAATTAGCAAGTTGACAGTGAACCATGAGACAAAAGTCGTTCTCGAGGAACATTTCTTCGATATGTCCAAGGAGCGAGTAATCTACACCGAAGAAAATGGCCATCATTTTATGATCGATGCTGCTATATTCAAGGGTTTCTATCATATGCGGCATGCCGTTGAAGGAAGAGTAGGCGCTATTCCGGTTGTTGTGTATGTATATCTCCCGCCGCAGGTAGGAAGACTGGAGTCCAATTTTACAAGATCCGATGAGCTCGTAGCGGCAGTCATCATAGACTTTCCTCATGTGTAAATAAGATTTACAGCCCGGAATATACATGATCTCGTCAAGATCGAAATTGACTTCTATTTCGGTTTCTATGACCCATTTGAAGTCCACAGATGAAGAGGGCTGTCTTATATAGACCTTCGAGCGTGCGAAGGAAAATCCCCGCATTTTGGTTATTCTCCAGGTGGTGATGGAAAGAGCTCCATCTTTGGAATAGACTTTTGGGTGGCCGTAGGCATTTGATCTAGGACCCGAACACCCCCCACAATGTTTTATCAAGACCCGGGGTGAGTTATCATCGATTGAAGACTGAAACAGTATACCAATGGTATCATGCCCGTTTAGCCATAGTGTTTGTCCTCCATAGTTCCTTTCCGTTAGTTCTCCGTATGTCAATTGGCTTAAGTCTGAATTGAGGTCGGCATCAGATCCGAATTTCAAGTGCCTGTCAGCAGCCCAATCAGGTACCCAAGTGGCCATTCTTCGAATCTTGGGCCGAGGGTATGCCAAGATATCAAGCATTCGTTGTTTAAGTAGAAGATAAGCTGCAATGCCAGTGTGGACTTGCTCAAGTGATAAGGAGTAGTCTGGAACCAGCCCGTTTATCCTTGCACCAGAAATAAGGCCGAGAACTGCGAACACTTGGTCGCGTGCATCTGAAGCGGAGGAGTGCGACGTGAAGTTGAGAAGATTTAAGAGCTCTTCGGCCCGATGGTTTATTGATGAGTTCTTTCGGCTATACCGAAGAAGCCATTCAGGCACCTTCTGTGAAATGAGATGGGGAATGGCCAATAAATCTGTCATGTGTAATAGTGCGAATGTGTTGCCGCATACCATGATAACTCGCTGAGCCACAGCAATTTCTTGTATAATCCAGACACGACTAAAGTATCTCATGCAAAAAAGCTTCATAATAGAAGGACCGGCCGATCGCAATAGAGGGACATAACGATTGTCTGTATCATATGCTTGGTCATTTTTTGATAAACATGCTGTCATCGTCAATGCTTCTAGTGCTTTGATTATATCTTCGTTGGGCGGTCCCAGAAAGACCACGACACTTTCGGCTTTAGAATAGATTTCGCGCATGATGTTAACCTGGTGTGACCGTTCTGAATTGTTATTTTGGTTGATGCAGATAGCATCCACCCATACAGTCCATGAGCGTACTTCGCGAAATCGCTGGAGGGCGAGATAACAATTGCGAGTAATTGGCAAACAATCCCAGTATGGTCCCAAATACAGAACCTCGCATCTATCGGTATTCCCGTCTTCATCCGCCCAAGTATATGATAAGGCCTCGTAGGGTTTAGTGATATCTGCAAGATCTACCAGCTCTAAGTCGCCATGGAGAGGACCAGCAGTTAAATGTTGTGATAGATGAAGAAGCCGAAAATCGTACATTTGGTTAAGACCACAGTAGCCGACTGCTTCCTCAAATGGTTCTTGTATCTGATATGCCCGCGCTCGTTTTGTCTTAGGAAATTCGGGTGGTTGGTGTTGATCATGTTCTGTTCGAGACTGATCTGATGGGTTAATACCGACGGTTTCCTGCTTCGTCTGGGTGGATTCATTTTCATCTGAATAAGCGACACATGTTGGCCATCGAAGTTTTAGGGGGGGCGTGTGAAGTGGTTCGGAATTCGAGACAATAGAGCCCTGAGTGCTATGAAGGTTGGAGGTTTCTTCGCAATAGACGCAGTAGGGAATATTGTCAAGTAGGATAACGTCTGGCTTGCGGCATCTAGTTGAATGCCATCGTAGCATTGTGGGAATGACTTCAAGTGTTTATGGAATGTGGAAGTCTTTTGGTTTGACTGGATAATCGCGTGATGAGATGTTAGAGGTGGAGGCCGTGAGATCCGAGAAAGTACCTACCCCGCGGAGTGAATTGGCTTACCGTTAGGTTGGCACTGCACCTTACATGCATAAGAGCCCACATGGGTCCCTGCAGACGAGAGGGACATGATGTCTTATATACATTCCCTCTCATGGAATAATACGGCTTTGTTCGTATATGCCTAATGAGATTACACTGAGATGAAAACCCTATGCCATCACCGGCTTAGAAAGGTGCGGTGGTTAAGTAGAAAAGGTGGTGCTACGTGCTGTAATAACTTACTTGTAACTTAGGAGATCTGATGTCCCTGATTGGTCTAGCGCTGATCCCTAATTAATAATGGAAGGGTATGGCGAAGAATTCATGCACCATCATGCCGCTGCATGGGCACATTTATGCTTTCAACAAAATGAGAGGAGTCAGGTGAAAACATTTGGTTTATATGAAGAGCAAAGAAAAAATAAGAATAGTATGAAAGGATCAAAATTAGTAACGAGTGATGAAGCAGAGTCAAAAGGGACGTTAGATACAACGCGAATGGCAATATAAACATAATTGAATGCGACTATGTAGAATATGTACAGGTAGCTAAAAACACATAATCATTATCATCATGACTATTATCAACCTAAGTTGAAATCTGAACATCACTTATAATGCCACCATTCTAGCAACCAGCGTAAACGGACTGAGCGAACAAAGCGTAGGTGTCGGCATTGTTCAACGCATCTTGCGTAGACAGAGCAGTTGCAGCAGCATATCCATATCCATTATCGGCAGTACCTGCGATCTCGGACAAGTGCGTGGTCTCATGCAGGGCTGTCGATTGCTGGTCCTGAGCGTGGCACTGCTTAGAGGCTCCGGGCAGGTCGCTGAAGAAGAGTGGGCAGTTGACAATATAATCTGCCGAGGGAAGAGTGTAAGCCAGCACGCCGTCGCTGCAGCTGTTGTAGATGTCGGTGCAGTGGTACGCGGCGCCGCTTGTTGTGCTGCCCGTCTCTTGCGCCACCTTGTTGAACACGTCAACGACTTGGTCGCGCACTGAAGTGCTATGGAAGTACTCGTTCAATTTGTCGTCATCGCTACCGGCGACGCCGGCTGCAGCCTGCGCAAGTGATGCGGCACCGTTGATCGCGTTGACTGTCGCAGTCAGCTCGTCACCTGAGCAATCGCTCTGTACGGTCTCGCGCTTCTCATGGAAGCTTTTGAAAGCCGCAGAGGCTTTGGCGCCGTCCACCTTGGCAGCTAGAACATTGCTGCTGAAGGGGATGGAGCCCTCAATCTTATTGGATCCTGCAGAGGCGTATTGCAGCGCGCCTTTCGAGACAATGTCATAGGCACCGCCAGCGCTGAGATCGTGTAGCTCTGCAGCATCAAATGTCGTTGAGATAGTCTTGCCGGCCTTGATGGTCTGAAAGCTCGCCTCTGGCAGGTTGCTGGAAGCGATCCGGAGGCGAACGCCGGAGAATCCAATTTTGTTTTCTGTCAAGCCATCAGTCTCACCGTGCATGAAAATGTAGAAGACGCCGAGTAGAGCATGTTCACTTACTACCTTGGTAGACCTTGACTTTCTCGGTGGCGGTCGTATCAAGTAGGGTGCCAGTCTTAAAAACCTTTAGGTCGGAGGCGCCGGTGTTGGTAACACTAGCCTTGATGCCAGAATTACCAATCATCTCGATCTTAACATCGAGAGGTGAGTCGCGCTTAGCATTGTCGATAGAGGCAGCGCTCGCTACGGAAGCGAGAAGAGTGGCACTGGCGAGGAACTTCATTTTGAAAGATTCAAGAGGTTTCTACTTGTGAGAGGTGACTCGGCGAAGCTGGAGCTGAGAGGAAGTTGAGGAGGATGGTGAGAAGGATGAGGATAACAAGAACCCGACGAACACTGCGTAAATGTCCAGATTTATACTTCTCGAAGTTATATGCCAGAATATCCGTCCTGGTAACATTTTGGCATATCTGCGGCTTGCCTGGTTCTAACAAGACGTTGGGATCGCCGGCGCATCAGGGGAATTGTTGATCGACGTTGTAGATCATCAGGTTGCCGATCCGCGAGGCTAAAGAGGGAATGTCGATGAGGTAGAGTATAGTCCTCAAGGGACCTCCCGCTCGGAGCACCCATATATGCAGATTTTGCAAATCCGGACTGACTAAACCAGCTATGGTACCTGAAACAGACTGGGATTTCTGATGAGTAGCGCTCGAAGTGCGATGGATCACAATTGGTGCTCATCTCTTATCACATATCGCACACAGGAGAAGGTACGAGACTCGTACTTTTGTCGGATACAACCATCTAGGCGGTGCTATATTGATGTTCGATCTCGAAGACAATATCTTTATGGCTCGGAGCTCAATGTGATTCTCGTAGGCCAAGACGGGAACACGCTTGGCCCTGACGCCCAGGAATCAAAGAGCTTGAATGGAAAGCTTGTTTGAGCGATATCGTCGACAACATGGGAAATGTTGTAGTTCTTGGCGTCGGCTCTAGCTATGAAGACCTACCCAAAATGGCTTTAGACGTGTAAGGAGATCGGCACTTTTTATGGGGGCTTTATATCTGTCAATCATCGCCTTCCCGGGAAGGATCTCAAACATAGTAATTAGCTAGCTATCTCTATTCTGGCAGCTGAATTACTATTGGCGTCGGTTGTGACTGCCATAAGGGTAATTGTCTAGGCAGGATTCATCTTGCCAAGAAACTACATATATGCTGCAAACCTCCCAATGTTATTAACTTACTACTTCAACCATCAAGAATGACTCCTATCTAGATACGAGAATCAAGATATTGCTGGGCGGTGAGAGCCTAAGTCGGCCAGATATCGGTTATGAAATCGATCGTCCGAACTTCTGACCGCAACACTTACCTGTTTTGATAGTTTCCGTGGCGATTACCTCGGAATACTACTTATACCTGTATTACATTGGAATACACATGTGAGAGGTTAAAAAGACACTGAGAAACGGGATGAGGGAGGCCGGATCAAGTATAACTGAACTCATCTAGGCCGCCTAACAGGTAATCAAGTGTTATATTAGGTGTTACTGCTTCGGACTCTGTTGTGTGCTGCAAATAAGAGAATTGAACTCTGGTCACTACTGCCTTGTCTATAAATGGTGAATTATAATTGTTCCAGACCTCGTAAATAGAGCCCGTATATGAATATTATCAACCTAGGTGGTTGTAAATCAATATCCAGGGGTACACAGTACCGAGCACCGAATTCAGAGCCAGCCGAGGTCCGATCTTCGGGGCCCATTTTTGTATCTATTATTAAAGCTATACTGCCGCGCTTGACCGCGCTTGACTGCGCTTGACCGTATCATGCAGCTGCTGGCAGATTATGAAATCTTTTCGCTAGTAAACACGCGATCTGAAAATAGCACGACGTCGTTGTAGCGTGACAAAACGCCCCTGCATCTCCTAACTTAAACTCAGAAAGTTATGACGTGACTGGTGCTGGCGGTAGGCGATTAACCAGTCGAGTTTCATTTCTCCGTCATTGTGGCAGCGGGCGCCGGTGAAGACATGCGGTAGCGTCGGCATATTGCTTGACCTGCTAATGAAATTGGTTATTACAGACAGGAAAATATCGTGAGTGGTAGTGGATTTCAGCCCTGCTTAGATAACTGAGGCGTATCAACCCTTTCCGCTGAGCTTGCGCGATAATTAGCGGTATCAGCGCAGAAAGGTTCTGGAATTCTAGCTCGAGATGGCTAGATAGGTAGCCTAAGATACACTACACTCTGGTTTCGGACTAGGTTTCAATGTACGGCTTGAAGTCACGCGTGGTCACGTTGGAAGCATAGACCTTTACGCGACAGTTTGTAGATCTATCGATATCTAGAGCAGTTAGGAAGACAATCACCTGTGGGATCGAAGGATACTCGTGACGGAGGGCGACTATTATATCTGAGCTGGCATTTCTGGTTGCGAATGAGTCCCTTTGGATGTCTTCATCGTCGGGTAGATACAACTAGGAAACGCCAGAGGTGTTCTAGATAGTGTCACCATATAATCAGAGACTGAGTATACCCTGGGTGGGAGGAATAGTGTCCACCTGAGACCTAGTTCGAAGGTTGTGAGAATTGCCGAAATCGAGAAAATTGAGATGGAGAGTTGACGCAGGTGAGCTGAAGCGCCCAACCCATCCTTCTGTCAATTCAGCCATATCGCACAGACATGTAAGGTATATCTGCGACGTATAATGTGATTTTAATGCTGCGCATGTGCTTTCCTCCTCTTTCCCCAATCATTTGGCAGCAAACCACATCTTAGTTCATTGTTGTCAAATGTTCGGTGCGCTCTCTTATACACCTCTATTGTCTGTTGAGACCCTGCTTCCCTCTTGAATCCAGAACCGGTTGCTCGCACAGCTTCTTTACGTCCAATCATAACAAGACGATTTAGGTTTGAAACACGCTTGTCACGCTATAATTTGCGGTGCGTGCCAAGCTTTTGTTTTGAGATGGTCGCTTGCTTTTATTAGTATGACAATATCGGCGTGTGGTCAAGAGCGCTCATACTCCCATGGATGTATATGGTGAAACAGTATAAGTGATATGGCTTATGTAAGTTGCAATATTGGGGTTCGAAATTCACGTGAGGGGCTAAGGGGCAAGGGTAGCATTAATGTTTATTATTATACGGAGGTTCGGGCAAAAATCACCCGCCATGCCAAAAAATACTCTACAGTGCAAGCCGAGTTCCCCTTGGCTTCGCCTGAGCTCCCCCTCTCGTGATACATAGCCGGGGCGCCATCGTAGGTTCACAGACAGCTCTAGTCTAATGAAGTCGAAGGTGCTCATATACTCTGAGCTCTATATCATCTCAATAACCCATACCATGCTTGGTAGGCTCGCCCCAAGTCGCAAAGCATGCAAGAGCGTCGAGTATGGTGTCAACTATCATGGAGCCCTATTAAAAGTGGTTGATCATATATCTCCATTCCTAGGACTGATTAGAATCGTCTTTCTTGCAAGAAAAAAATAGTCCATCACTATATATCCATGCCATTCCTATTTGGAATCCGATGACGTTTTCAAACCCTTCGCACGTTTCGTTGTCTACTAAAAACGGCTCGAATGGTGTATCTACCTCAGGGTTAGTCACTCGACCGGAATCGTACATGTTGAGGGAATCGCCGTCAAACATAGCCACCTCCTCTGCCAACCTAGGTCCCCAGATCGCGCTGACCTGTTCTGCCAAGAGCGCAACTTGGAAGGGACAGTGATAGTTTCGCGGTCTGGTATTTTCTCTTTCAGACCAGGCTCTACGGCTGAGAAAAATGTATTCCTTCTAGTAATCCGTAGAGCTTCATCTCCTTCCACCAAGGTGCCATCAAAAATATGCTTAGAATCGTCGACCGCTTTCTAGACTTGAGACGGCTTGAAGCAACAGACACTGCACAACGATCAGACGCGCGGCCTTTTCGAAAAATATACAATGATTTTCCAATGCTAAAAGTCTCCCAATTGTCTACGTAATTGCCCTAACAACTATTGCCTACGAAAGTGTAGATTCTATGTACTACTTTCTCCCTTTTCCATCCGGAAGCTCTTGATTAGATATAGAATTCTCCTTCTACCGGGCTGCCAACATTATGATCTTCTCCACCGAATCCTAAATGGAGGACAGTCTGCCCATCCTCCGTCGGAATGGCGCTGGCTATTTCTGCTGGGAGGGCCATAGCTCCCCAACGCATTTTGCTTCTAGCCAAAGCTAGTAACGCCTCTCCGTTTCCATTGTCTTCATCTACCGGAATAGAAACTGATGGTGAGCTCCCGTATTCATGTACCCCTGTGACTGTTAATTGATGCTACGACTGAGTCACTCGAGTACTTACTACCCTGTGAGCCTGGACCCGAGCTGTGTTCCTCGTTTACGATGGTAGGAGCATGACATGCTGCCGATAGCACCAGCGAATTCCATCCTCCTGCCACCATGTCCCCTCTCGGCTTATAGAAGCCTAGTAGTGTGAGTGGGAGGATGACTAAGGTTAAGCTCAAGATGAAGAGAATGAGGAAAAATAGAGGGGAGTAGCCGATCGCGACTAGAGAGTCTTCCGCCACCGAGAATAGGTCTCCGAGTCCGTGTATAGCCCATTTATTGTTCCAATACCCTTTAACTCATGAGTATTTCAAAGGCGTTTTCATTGATATTCAGTGAGAAGTACGCACCCCCTTCAATGACTATGAAAAATAAGGCATTCGATAACAGCCAGTGAAAGATGATGCTGGTTCCGATCAGAGGTATGCTGGCCTTATAGGGAAGCTGCAATCGGTAAGTGGAAACTTGTTGCCCAACTGGATAAGAGACACGAAGTGGCCGAAGGGTATAGCGGAAGGAGTTCCATTCTTTCTCAACATGAAACATGGTAAGTAGGGAATTATACGAGAAATAACAAAACGACAACAACAGCTGTGGCAAATTAGCCACCAATATAACTGTGAGATAGCTATTCAATTTGAATCCTGGAATTTCAAGAATGTAGAATTCGCTAGAATGGCTCAGTGCCATATTGCTAAATAGTATATTTAGAATAATTCTGTGGATCATCCTTGGCTTCCCTTTTACCAAAATGTGAAGCGAGGGGGGCGCTGACATACACTCTGGATTTTGTGGACATTAAAGACAATGTCAATGCGGTTATAAGGAAAGCCATTCCAGCTATGAGAATCGAGAATGTTAATATCCAGCTCCCATCAGGAATAATAGAGAACAACCGCCGGCGGGCGCTTTTCCACTGGAGAGGCTTCCGCGGCGGTGCAAGCTCGAACTCGCCAGGTGTGAAAGTCTCTCGCATCCCGAGCTATCTCCCAGGCTCATAGTCAGCAGATATATCAGCCCAGGTCGGAGCAGACGCGGGGAACTTACTTCCAGTCGTCGGCTATCAGTTATGTCAAGAGAGCCAAGGGCTTGAGTGTGCCTATCCGGGTCTGTGATGAAGGATTGGATGGCGTCTCCGGGAGTTACAAGAGATGGGGATGCGAGGTTCCAGACAACTATAATTCCTAGAATTATTTTCAAAAAAATGGCGACGATAATAACAAGAAGGAGGACGTTTGCGACTTCTACTTTGCATTCCAACTGTATTGGCTGGGCTAAGCAATACCGAACAGCAAAAGTGTAATTCTCATCTTTAAGTTTTAGACCATCGTACATGGCTTCAGGTTGGTAGTAATTTTGAAAGAAAGTTATCAGCCAAGGAGTTTCTATACTTGGCATATCTGAGCTGTGAAAGTCAAAGGACGTGCCTTGAGCACCTAAGGCTTCAAGGCATGTGTTTCCGCAGCGGCCATCTGGAGAGCCAGAACGAGGTGACTGTCGAGTGGTTTGACATTGAGTCGAGTACCAAAGTGGGTTGATACTATCCCGGGGGACTAGCGCGTCCCAAAAAGCTGAATGTCCGCTGTAAATTTGTGACCTTCTCCACCCCTTAGGATCATCCGTTCCAGGATCGACGATCAGCACCATGTCTCCGTATTTATTGCTTGGGCTGCATAACCGGTATTCACTTTGACACTCCTCTGACTCCAAACGTACCCAGAAACGGGACTGGTCTGCAGTCCGAGAAAGGTTCAGTCGAACGGCTGATGTAACATCCCAATATTGATCAAGGGGGGTCTGGTCTCCATAGCCAGACACTGGAAATGAGGATTCATAACCGTTACGCAATCCATTTGACCCGCCAGGTGAAAGACTTGATCCGGGAGGAAAGAAGGGTACGCCCATAGTAAAAGCTTCTGTGGCAATGGTGAAGTGCCACTGAGATCCGTGGTATAACGTCTCGAAAATAGCACTGTTAAAGAAAATATGAATGGGAAGTGAGGTAACAAAGAAAACGAGCCAGCCTAGCCGCTTAAAGCGGGATACGTGGAAAAGATTCTTAGTTGATGGTATCCCAACGTCAAGAGACCGAAGCCACTGATGAGCTTGATTAATCTCTGTGCGAGATGGCGAGCTAAGAATCTGCATGAAGAAGTTTGAAGATGCAAGGATGGCGGTTGAAAGGATGTTTATAACTAAATGAAGAACAAGATTAAGGTTAGAAGATGTCGTACAATCGCCCTCGAAAAATATTCTAGGGCGAAATATCGAAGCTCCGGGTTGATACATGACGATGGCGAAGAATATTAACAACACTGAGTTAACTGCGAGGGTCACAATGATGTTGATGACCATGGGTGTATGAGGATGTATGTGAATTGGTGGATGATGAAGAAAGTAGACAACAAATATAGATGATCTTGTTACCAGTGTTATATAATTGCGACTCGCAATATTTAATAACGATGAGGAGGCCAGGTGTCCAGAACCAAAGTGGTATGAATTGGATACTGTATGGTTATTGTTGACACACAGATCTCAGTAGACAGCATGATGACTGGAGGCCTGTATAAGCAACCAAAAGATCCCCCAATTGCCTCTACATGAGACCATTGTGGCATAACGTGTGATTGGCTAGGCAGACAACGTCTTGGCTTTCCCAAAAATAGATCTGAGGGCCTCAGGTATTTATACGCAGAAACCTAATATCCGCCTTCTATAATCAAAAGTCTTGTCCATTTACACTGGGATGGGCGCTTGTAGAAATTTGAAAGCAACTATACGGGTTCAACATATGAAAGATTATTCTGTATAGAGTAGAGTTTCCAGATACTTACACGCGCTTAGACACGCCATATACTGTAACGTTGTCTCGGCTATGAATAGATACACCTGTGTGACAGGTCCTTTGGGGCCGGTGGCTGGGATCCCCAACTAAATGTCTCCCAAAATGGAGAGATATTAATCCCTCGGCTGACATGGGAGATTATTATGTCACAACGCCGCCGAAGTCTTTTGTCATGTCAGGTAATACCACGATGCTTTCTCATTCGAATACCAGTCTCGTGTCTAGACCAAACCTTGAAGATGATACGAGGACAAACATAGCCGAGCAGTCACAAGAACATGTAGCACAAATGCCAAACAACCGTCACTTTCCTCGACGCGGCTCCAATTCAGCAGGTTTGCAAGCACTATACGGTCAGAAGCACAGATTGAAAGGCTATCTATTCTTTTTACGTCTGCAGCCTGTGGTTATATACTTCATCTACCTAGCGTTTCGATTAGGCTTACCTACCGCCCCCGATTTCGCAGTGACTGGATTTATAATAGTGAGTTCAACATGAGCATATCTCAGTTCCTATATAAATACTAAGAGTCAGTAAGACTACCGGTACCTTGGCTTGGGATATACTAGCATTTGTCCTTGCAAAGAGCGAATACCCGATTATATCACTGGAGTTGAGTCTTTTGATAGAGGTTTTCTTGACTGTACCCGCAATTTACTTGATCGCGAGCATGTCTTACTATCGGTCGCACATACCTGACGACCGGTACCATTATAAGCGCCCTTCTGATTATGAGTTTCTAATGACAGCTTCTCTGAGTCTGTTGATAGTGTATGTGATTAATTCTCAAATGTGTTAACTACCTAGGTAGTCATCTGACATAGCTCGCGATAGCTTAATCAACATTGTTCATATCATCCACGGTTTCAAAGCATATCCGAAGTATAGACGATACAAGGAGGTGTGTCGCACGGTCAAACCCCGCCTGCGCTTCACCCCGGATGGCCGTCCTATCGCAGTACTCATAGTCCCTCCCATCTATGTTGATGCTGATATGGAAAGGCTTTCGTGGGACTCTCTACAACAATGGGAAGACGTTGTTGAGGGCGGTTGAGAGAGTTATAGGATCGGGAGAGCTTTTATGTGTTGCATGAATGTCAAGGATGCTACTATGGCTAGAGAAACCTTGATAAATTTATCCTCCAGCTTACTAAACAATCATATTACCGCTAGGATGGCTTACCAGAGGGGAAGGAAAGCTCTACACGAGATCAGCTTAAAAGTAACAAACTGATATAGTCCTTGGCCATCATCTATGCTACATGGTGGAAGCAGAGAGCTAAGCCACTTGCTACTTGCTGTAAATCACAGCCCTGTGGGGTATTAGTTCAAAGACACTTCTTACCTATAGAATTTATCTGCAACGAATTTACGGCGTATCAATTACCGAATTGAGAGAGAGACTGGCCAAGAGGTCATGGCTTGCGCGGCGCCGGCAGGTACCGCCAATTAAAGTTCTCCGTCGAGATATTCCTAGAGACGTAATCCTATATGAAATAGACCATTCACAGCTTGGATGCGAAGCTATGCTCCTAGGTACCATGAATCATACATGGAAATGTAGTATGATAGGCTTTCGCGAAATATCTATATAATCAAGGCATATGACTTCTCATCACAGGCCAGAAGTTGTCCAGATAGAAAAAAACTTAAGTTACGAATACTGACAAACGAATACTGCGCCAAAGACATTAGCCTCCGTTCTCCCAATACGGACTCTTGCCCGGCATGCAACAACAAGGACGCGGGTATTACTCGTACCCGAACGCCTACGGGGCCTATCCGCCGCCACAACAACGAAACTTCAACCAATGGCCCCAGTACAGCGCTTCGATGCCACAAACGCCAGCAGCGATGGCGTTCCCGGGAGTGCTTGAGCTCTTCTTCTTTCGAGACGAGAACGACACGCAGATCGTCAAAGCAGCCGGCCAGGCGGACGCGTTCCTTGTACTTACGTTGCCCGTCCTCGACAAACCAGAGATCACGGTACGCCGGAGCCACGCTTCGGGGGAAGCGATCGCGACGGCGCGACTGCACGACTTCACGACAACCAAAGCGGACATGACGCTGTGGGGCCGTCACGAGCGCTGGAAGAAGGAGTACAGCTCGTTCACTGGCCTAGGCTACTTGTGCTGGCAGCCATACGGAGAGATGGGGTTCATCCTCGAACAGGACGGTAGGATGCTCGCGCGGTACAGCGTCAACGGTGATGTGCAGAAGAGGTCAAATAAGAAGTCCTGGTGGTCCCTGACGATGGACCCTCAGTTGGCATTATTATCGGGATCATCATCATCATCAGATGGCCCAGATCAAGAGGCCGAGGCTCGTCTGGAAATCTTTGCGCAGGGCCTGAGCCGCGAACAGCTGGAGGAGATCGTCGTCTCTTGCACTGTGGAGAGGGAGAGGCTTGCGAAAAACATGAATAACAAAAGAGATGTCAAGATAATCAACGAGCTTCTGGGAGGAGAAGGTGATATGTCAGGGGCCTAGTCTTGACCACTAAACTAAGAGTTTGGAACTGACAAGAAATAAGCCCGAAGAGCCTTGTGAATCTTTCCTTCTAGATCAATATCTCTTTCTTATGGGCTTCTACATTTACAATGAAATGGCTGTTAGAATATGTCACGTTCCATAGCTCAATACACCATTGGTCCTATCTCCCGAACATGAATCTCGTTAAAACGGACGCAGATAACGTGGAAAAGTCTGTTCATTTTATATATCTGAAGTAAAATAGTGAGTTTACTTATTAGTGATTAGTATCAAAAAAGTCTACAAATATATCCTAATTATATATTCCCCAGCTGATTTGATATCCATGTACTCTTGCTATCAACCCACAAAATCAAACCCATCTCACCCTCCGACAACCACTCAACACTTCATGTGAAATCATATCGCTCTCGTTACCTCACATCTTTACGCTGTACTCAAAATTCCCTTTCAGGGCCACGATCACTTCGGTTATAGGGATAAATATCCACGTTAGAATAGCCTTACGTAGCCTATTTCCAAGAGTTTCAAAAGCCATTCATATACAATTAAAGCGCTGCTTAGCCATCTTATCGAATCACGCGACAGCGAAGAATGTGTGAAGAACGTTGATTCTGTCGCTCTGATCCGGCGGACACTTGCTTATTGGATTATTATAGGCATTAACTGTCTAGGATAGTCGTTGGAGATTTTAGGGATGAATAGTCGCATGGAAGTGAGACGTACTGGCATCATTTCTGGGATTCAAGAGAAAAAACGCACCAATAAAAGCCTCATCAACACTTTTCTAGTATTCTTTGCGAGATTACAGAAATTGATGAAAGCTCTTCCGCGTAATATTAAAGTAGCACGAGCAGTCTCCCTAGTTGTAGCTAAAGAAGTCCGCTTTACATTCTTTCGCGCCGTCTCTAGAGGTCTGTCTATTCCACCGATGGTGGGCCATAGCATCAATCCCAATGCTGCATCTGCGGACTCAAATTTGAGGGCTATATCAATTCGTAAATAATTGATTACGTTGAAGGTGCACTAGAAGCTGCAGCGGCCTTCTTAGCATCTTTCGCCTCCTTTTGCTTCTGCTTTGCCTCCTTCTTTGCTGCTGCCTTTGCTGCCTCTTCTTCTTTCTTCTTCTTTAGTTCATCTCCACCAAACTGGGCTGCCCATACTTTGGCCTGGCTACCTTGAATCCGAGAGAATAGAGGGGTAGCTTTGCCGAGTTTATGACCAGGCTTCAATGCATCCGCGGTCCAGATGTCGGGAATCAAGAAGTTTTGCTCCTCCTTCGGCAATCCCAGTTGTGTTAATATTGAAGATGCAATATTAGGCATGTATGGACACGAAAGATTGGCTACAAGGTGGCTGTAAAGTAATTAGAAGCGAAATCACACGATTACAAGTGACTTACATGAGATTGAGTGCAAGCTGAACTCCAGACTTGAGCTTATCGTCTGAGATCTTCTCATTAAACAAGCCGTGTACGAACTTGTTCCCGGAATCCGATAGATTCAAAATATCATCAGTCCCGTTTCTGATCTCCAACTTCTCCATATTATGCAAGTAAACTTGCAATCTTTCATTGACGTCAATTTTGAAGTTCTCAAACTCGTCATCAGTGTACGTGTTGTCGGGGACAGTGTCGATTTTTAGGACATTATAACAATACTTGATAACCCTATTGCATAGGTTTCCCAATTTGTTCAATAGCTCGCCATTATTGACGTTGATGAAGTCACTATTGTCGTATTAGTTATTTTCAAAGCAGTGGTGTTTCGAGTCAAGGCTCACTCCCAAAGAAACTCCGAATCTGCTGTCTCAGGTCGTCGGCGCAGGAGATAGAAGCGCCACACGTCAATGTTAACACCTGTATCTTTAACGGCAGTACCAAAGACGCCAATACTGCAGCAAATAAGTTAGTGATAATCTTCCATAACTTGTTGTGGCCAGCCGATTTAGGCCTTTATTAGTAACTATTAGACCTAATGGGTGCGCAATGACGAAAGGAAAGGCTTTTGAGTTCCATACCCCCGAGATTTGCTGAATTTGCTACGTTCGTAATTCAAATATTCAGTGGTCGAGAACCGCGAAACCTTTGTCCAATTTTCGCGAGTACCGATTTGGCAGGCCGGAAATACTATCGAATGGAAACTATGATCGGTAAGACACTGTACGTAGCATAAATTTCGCTCTGAGATCCAACTTACGGAACATTGTCCTTGCCCTAGGTGGAGAATCATATGAGTTACCAACATGGAAGAGAAGAGGCAACATATTGTATATACTCACCATGAACTGATAGAGGGTGACATCTTCGGGGTTCTTCCACCACTTCTCCCAATTTGTTCCAGAGAGATCATCACCGTCAGTATAGGCTTTTGTAATCGAAGGATACCCGATCTATTGTCATCTCGTTAGTAGGAACTCTCTTGCAAACTAGAGACAAGGTCGAGACTCACACAAGCGTCGAACCAAACATAGAAGACCTTGTTATTATAGAGTTCGTCTGATAGACCCTCCAAGCCTTTCGGAACTATCCACAGACATAAGTTAGTTAGTAGTATTACATAGGTGACGAAGGTGGTACTTTCTAGGGACGCCCCATTTTAAGTCCCTCGTAATAGAGCGAGCCGCGAGTCCCTTTTTGAACCAAGTGTCCGTGATGGAGACGCAAGTACTATTCCACCCATGTTTGGCGGACTCGAACCAGTCGTAGAGTTCATTCCGTAGATTGTCCAAGCGGAGGAAGATATTTTTCGTATTCCTCGGCTCTGGTACTGAGCCGTCCAGCTTGCAGCGAGGATTTATTAGAAAGCCTGTTCCTTGCTTTTTCTGATCGTATGTGTCCATCAGTTTGCCACATTTATCGCACTATTAGAGCCCGAGGTTAGAAAACGATGAGTTTCCGAAAGATAGTCGGCGGTAACGCTGAGCGCAGTGTCCTCGCCGTCGGCTATACTGGTGAGAAGGGTGTTACTTGCTTGGTCACCTCTTGCATCTGGGTATCTATGAGGGAGATGTGAGCAATCTCTATCAAGTCATTTGCGATGAGAGGGGCTACTCACTCACAGAGACTGCATGTTCCCTCGACGTATCGGTCAGCCAAGAACGAATGGTGAACTAGACAATAAGGCTGAATAGTTTCGAGCTCCTGGACGACGTCATTCTCCCATAGCTTGTTGAATATACTCTGAACAATCTGGGTGTGATGTTCTGTTGAGGTGCGACCATATATGTCAAAGGAGATAGAAAACTCGTCGTAGATGCGCTTGTGAATTTCGTGGTACTTGGCGCATAGCTCGGCAGGCGTCGTCTTTTCCTCGAGAGCTTTCGTCTCAGAAGCGGTTCCGTACTGTTAATTGCGCGCGCATGAATTGTCAGTCGTGTCCGTGATGATTCTAGGTAGTAGGTGTTATGCATACCTCATCACTACCACAGATATACAGAGTCCTTAACCCTCGAGCTCTGCTGAAGCGGGCGAAGCAGTCGGCGGACTAAACGTGTGGGATGCGAGGTTAACACTGGACACGTGCACGCACAGAAATCGAATTCGGGGCAAGTTAAAGGGGCGACGAGGGCGAGGGTGGCAGTACCAGGACGCTTCCAATGATGTTCCCGAGATGGGGGACGTTGTTGCAGATGTATAGAGGTCAGCGCAAGTCGCAATGTTGGGAAAGCAAAAAAGATACTAACTATGGCAAGGCACTGGGAGATGTATCAGAAGACAACTCTCAGAAGACAACTCAAGAGTCAGCACGGACGGGACACGCACCTGGTGATTAGGATATTCCTCTTGCCGGGCTCGGGCAGCAGCGGGGTATTCGTGGAGGAGCCCATGGTCGAAGCGTCGAAGGGACGGGGAAATCGCAAAGCTGGTTGGGCGCCAATTGAGATCGCGACGGGTCACAAAGCTTATCTGAAGATTCGGCGTGTTCAAGAATGACGGCGATGGAAAGATTGAGCTCTGTGTTTGCAAAAGGAGGCGGGATGGTGGGATGGTGGGGTGAGTCAAAAGTTGTTCCGCATTGCGCTTCCTCTACTTTTTTTGGACTAAGTGCCTGACTCACATATTGGACATATATGTACCTAATGCACCTCCCACATTTAGGCATCGTACCTACTATAGGTAGGTAGGTAACCTAGGTACTTGCTGTACGTTAGTAGCACGGCATCGAAAGCAACCTTCTTCCTGCAACCTAGATCAAGAACCCAGCACATGTATCTCGCATCCCCACTAAACAGGCTTCTAAGTAAATAAATGCCTAAGTGCACCTGGGCATCTACCTATAACGGTGGCTTCAATTAGGTAGAGAAAGAACTTCATAAGTGCCGACACCTACGATTCGTAGCGCCATGATTCATCAGCCAGGTCGTCGACGCTTCCATCAAGCCTTGCGCCATTCTTGCGAAGCAGTCGCGCTATGTCCATATGACCAAGCCGAACAGCATACATCGAGGGACCCTCCCCCTCATTATTCCTACGCCTGAGAGAAACGCCCTGATTGAGAAGCGTTTGCACCATATCCATATCACCACGTCTAATACTCTTAAATAAACGTGATTCCCCAGGTCTTTTCGCAAAGTCAATCTTTGACTTGACATCGATGCCGTTCTCAACAAATAATTGCACTATCTCTGGCCTATTTTGACTAGTGGTCAGCATCAGCCAGAGCGGACTATAGTACTTGTCTTCGCAATCAACATCGGCACCTTTTTCAAGGAGTAATCGAACCATTTCCTGATTGTTCTTCTCCACGGCGCACATTAAGGGCGTTCGCCCAAGACCAGCCTCCTTGCCATTAATATCGGCGCCATTTTCGAGCAATAATCGTACTATGTTAAGATGACCAAGCTCGGTAGCCAAAACTAAGGGCGTTCGATGATCCCGCCCGATCGATTCCGTCTCGGCGTCAAATTCAAGAAGTAATTGAACAAGTTCTTCGTCATTAGCATTGACAGCTAACCACAGGGGCGCATTGGTGAAACTGTCCTCGCAGTCGGTGTCGGCGACGTTTTCGAGAAGTAGTCGTACTATATCTCGTCTACTTACACGATCCATTTTATCAGACGCTATAACATATTGTAAAGGCGTCTTAAAGCTGTCATCTTTGATATCAGGGTCAGCGCCGTTTGCGAGAAGTAATCGTACCATCTTTGCATCGCCGCGCTCAGCAACATTTGACAAGGGCGTCCTCCCAAATGTATCCCCCAAATTGACATCAGCACCCTTTGCGAGAAGTAATCGAACAATACTCTCGTGGCCCGAACGAACAGCATTTTGTAATGCTGTTACTTCAAAAGAAATACCCACCCCCCTCAAGTTTATGCTCGCGCCTCTTTCAAGCAGTAACCGTACTACAGATTCATGACCATGACTAGCGGCAGACACCAACGCTGTCTCGCCTTCACTTGGTACATCTGTTGATCCCAAGTCGACCTCAGCACCTCTATCCAGAAGGAGACGTACCATGGCCTCATGTCCACGAGCAGCAGCATGCTCTAAAAGTGGCCAACAATAATGCATCGAGTCAACATTAACGCCCTTCTCCAGGAGCAGTTCCACCACACTCAGATGACCTTGTATAACGGCTTCGTATATCGGAGTTTCTCCATTACTGGCAATCGGATTTGGGTCTTCGTCTTCTATAATAATGGTCTTCACCACTTCGTGAAGTCCCAAAAACGCCGCGATATGCAGTCTGGTGGGTAGGGGCCTTTGAGCTTCTTTCAAATCCCACATTGCTTGAGCGCAGGCTTCGACTTTAGAGGTCTTGGAAAAGAACGAGGTACAGTATTGGTAGTCTGAGGCCGAATATGCGTGTTCGGCCCCATGGTTGGATGCGTACTTATAAAGAGGATATGCTAATAAGCGCTGCTCATACTCCGAAGCGCTAGTGCACATCCCGCTTTCGAAGGCATCAAACGAAAGATACGTGATACACGCCCTTCCCATCTGAAATTGGGCACGAGGAAACCATGACTCTCCAGTACACTCGAGGTACTTCTGTGTGGTATAATGAACAAGTCGGATGATATCACTTTCTTCATCGACAGTTATGAGCCCACAGCAGTAGGTTTGCATATCTTTAAGGCTGGGGAGGTTATCCTCGTCAAACTCTGCCGTCTCCCTCTCGACGCCCAGCGCATGTCGGAGTTCTACGGTAGTCAAAGGCCTTTTTGCGTACGTGATCCAGAACAGAGTTTGCAAGGCAAGCTCTCGGTGACTTGGGAGCTGACCCTTGATTCTGATCATGATAGTGTTGTAAGCAGTTTCGTAGGCGTCTGGCCCTTTTCCAAGCTCGCTCAGTACAATACGAACATTCTTAGCCGAGCTCGTGTCTTTTACGGAATCAAGATACAGTTTCGCAAGAAGAAACCTACATGCCTTCAGTATCAAACCGTTGGGGGCAGAGCAGGGGTATACAAACATTCCATCTACGCATTTTACGATGCTATCCTTGATTTCAGCCTGGAGAGTAAGATCGCCAGAGATTGAGTCCTGAAGATGGGATAAATTTCCGTCTAGGTATTTGACAATATCCTCGTCACTAGCCTGGATCTCTTTTGTCACTGCACTGCTAAACCTGGATGTGATTGCCGGTATGGAACGTGAAGTTGCGAGGAAGTTGATTTCGAAATTGGACCTAAAGTCTAGGAGCTCAGATATGAACTCTCGTTGGAAGTTGTCTGCCTGACATTCATCTAGTGCATCAACAACGATAAACACTCTTGAAAACTCAGAGACCACAGAACGGAGTGCCTGGCGAAGCTCGCGGATAGATGGTCTCTTCCCCTTTGGCATATACTCGCAACCAAGAGACTTCACGCTCTCAGAAAGGCCTGTCTGGGCCTGTGCCAGCTGCTTGAGCAGGCCAGCCATGAGGCGATCAAGCCTCTGCTCGTCGCTCTGTCGAAAATTGAAAAATATAAAGCAGACCCCGATGGACCCATCGGTACGTTGAAGATCAAACAAATCGTCCACGACAATAGATGCGAGGATCGTCTTCCCCGCTCCAGGGATACCAGGACAGAACAATGCTTCCTTCTTTGTCTCCCTCCAGTATCGATATTCTGGTGAGTCGAGCAGCCATTGGCCTGTTCCTGCGTGGCGTCGGCGAATTGTATCTGATTGTTGGGCAAAATAATCAACCGGCGAAAGCCACTCGAGAATAGCTTGCTTCTGTTCTTGATCCCTTCCCAACCCCTGACGAAAGGCATCGCAAAACATGATGCTTGACGCCATTCGGCTGCGAAGGTCGCGGATATCATCAGGCTTGAACTGTGCTCGCTTCCATGCCTTTTTCAGCTCTTTCCTGATTTCTATATCTCCCGATTCCAAGGTTGGGTGTTTTCCCGGTGTCCCCGGGCGGATGCGGTCAGTAACCGATCGCAATCGCTTCCATACTCTCGGTATCTTCTGTCCGTTGTGAACTCTTTCTGGTTCTAAGCTCTCGCGGTACTCATTCACCGTCTTCTGAGTATCTTTTAGAATTTCGTTACAATTTTGAAGAATATCGGCGAGATCTTTCCGCTGGGTAGGCGAAAGGTCCTGTTCGGAAGATAATGCCTTGATGGGACGGATGGCATTCTCGAGACACTTGAGCCTGAGTTAAAGCAACGATTAGTTATTTCTCTAAAATAGAGAGATGAAGACAACACACTCTTGGGAGATTTGCCGAAATTGCTCAGGAGCGTCTGAGAAGTCTCTATAAATCTTATTGACGAGCTCATAGACCGCCAAAAAGTCGCCAATACTGAACCCAAAACTCATCTTGTCGGTTACCACTCTGTATTGACATTGCCAGGTCAAAGGACCACAGAAGAGCTGTGTTGGCCGCCATGATATATGACTTCGGGATAGGCAGACAGGCTCTAAGATGCATGTTGGTCAGGCCTGCATGTATCAGCCTATCACTGTGATGGGCGTTGGCCGATGTAACTACGTGGAACCGCCCACTCCCGACACGAACAGCCAAAGTTATCTCTTGACTGCAGTGATTCAAATACAAAACTAAAGGGGGCTAGGTTGGGTACTATACAGCTTTAGGTCATCGCTTAATCAGGGTAGCGTCGATAAGCGCTCAGCGGTTGGCACCCTAGGACATCGTAGACGCCTAGAACCAGAACTCCTCGCGAATAGTATCAGATGGCGTGTGCCAGAGGCGCACTTGGTCCCTGCGTATTTGAATGTCTAACCGGTCTATCATGAGCTGCATGTTACCGGTTAAGATCGCCAACAACTGCCACGAATGAGCCAACCCAGCTTTCTCTGGACTGTACTCGTCAGGATTTCGGAAGAGGCTATTTTCGATCCCTGAGGGGCATCTTTCCAGTGAGCTGTCACGATGCACCTAGCCGTCGATGGTAACTCCACAGGTGCATGCGCTATAAGCCCCCCTGTTCCATCCCAGCAGTTATATCGATCTAGGTTAGTATAGACATCACTAGCACCCGATGCCTGCACTCTCTTCTCCAATCAATAAATGCACAGCATCCCCCAGCGTCCTACTCGAGACGGTGGCGTCTTCAGCGGTTATTTCATGTGGTTCGCGGGCTACTATAGGTATATCGGTACGAGCATCGTGTCATCGCGAAAATCGTTCCCTAGCGCTATAAAGTGCCGAAGCCCTAAGTAAAGAAAGGTGTAATATGTTGCTACGACTTTCCCTCACTACTGCAAATAAGTGTCCAAACTCTGTGGTCAGATCAGTTTGTCGGTTAGCGAATATGCTAACTTGTATACTTTCAGCAACCATGGCACATTAACACAGAATAGCCGGGCATGCCTCTTCTCACAGCCACGCACGTTAAATCCCCAGCGAGCTGGTGGCGAAGCACAGTAAAGCCCCAATAGGTTTCCCTTCAACTTTCATAAACTCCCCAATAGAAAAATATGGCATATGTCACAAAGGTATTTAAGTGATTATGAATCATTTCTATAAAATTGAAAGACATGACATGACGTACAATATAGTTCTACAACGGGGATAACAGAGCTGAAACAGAACCCACTTGGGACATTGCGGTCCGTTCCATAGCTGCACGTGTGGAGCGAACTTCGATGGACCAGTCGTTGGACCTCATTTCGAGACATTAGGCAGCAGTGGCTTAGACACCTATAATGGCAGTCTACGCAAAAGGGTACTCTATGGAGTGTCTGAAAAGTCACCTTCTGATTGTAGCAATGCGGGTGTGAGAGGCTGTGTTATTCATTTAGTGTGAGGAAAGGCGTGATAGGGAAATGTTGAAGTGGAAGACAGGGTTTTAGTTATGGGATGCAACTCAACGCTTATACCGCTTATGGAGCGCTATAAGTGCACCTTTTTCAACGTTAATAAAGTCGCGATACCTTAAGTACTCAGGCAGGCCAATTCCGCCCGATCTACGCGCAAAGCCTTTGAAGCCAACGATGTCCTTTGGATGGTCGGCCGGCGATATTGCCACGGCCGTCACGGTTGTATATAACCTAATACAAGCATTAGATAGCAGCAACGGAGCAGCCAGCAATTACCGCGAGACGGTATCCTTCCTCCAGGATCTGAAGCGCACGCTTGAACCTCTACAGACGTTCACAGCCTGGAACGTGTATCCGGCATATGGGCAAGATATTGGAGAGCATGTCGGACATATTAAAGAGCCAGTCGAGCGATTTCTGGCTGCGATTCGGAAATATGAGCCCAGTTTGGGCGCGAGGGCGCAGGATAGGCGTCACCGACATGTTGTGCGGAAGTTGCAATGGTATATATTCATGTCGAAAAGGGTGCTGGACTTGAAGAACAAAATCAGGTCACATATGAGGATAATTGACATACTGATGCAACGATTGACTTTGTAAGTCGATTTTTTTCCGGGCGCATATTCAATGTATATTCATTCGGGTGTGGGCTGACCTTGGTACAAGAGATATGGTGTGGACAACGCAGCAAAAACTCCCGGATACCCTGCGCGCCACATTCCAAATGACGCTACGCCCAGAACTCATGGCTATCCTCCAAGAATGCCTTCCACCTCTCAATCTGACCCTTCTGGACAATTATCAACAATCTCGAAGTATGAATCGTGACGCACGGGACTCGAAGTTGCTAGAGCTCTATGAAGGGCTGTCTTCGAGCGTGGAGGACATAAAGCGACAAATCAGTGACCCCAAGATCTTACAACAGCGTATAGAATTTTCGCTTCGAGGCGATACTCCAAAAGCTATGCAGAAGGCGCTTGCCAGTGTCGAAAGCCCAAATCTCAATCTCAAGGGAGATGCCGGATGTAATGACCAAAGCTCAAGCTCAATAGTACGTAGAGCTTGTGCGACTATATCGCAAGACTCTCTGCAGCAAATGCAAGTTTACGAAGATCAATTTCTATTCATTTATTTGCACTAACTTGGATAGCTACTATCTCGTGTTTCTATATCTGGTGAATTTCTTGAAGAACTTATTGTATGCGTGCTATGTCCAGGTCTTTATCCTAGCTGACGAACATTGCCCAGTTTTATCTTGTCAAAGCTGGTCCAGCCATCTACGGCCTTGACACCGACCTTGTTGTCTAAATACAACATATCCTTTCTTGATGCCATCGGCAGACCACCGCGGGTTCTGCCATATGAGTATTTCCGCTCCTTCAAGGTATGATCTCCCCATTCTTCCAAGCCTCCACTGATGGATGATATCAAGGTCCTGCGAGCATTCATACAATACGAGTTTAGAGATCTTCCCGGCTCTGCATGGGTCGACCAATGCAGATACTTAATACTAAGCCTCACCAACGATCAAGTGTTGAACGAGCGTAACTGGAGCAGCACTGTTGTTCCCGGCACGACAGTGGCAATGTCCATGCTATTGAGAAGCCGCCTCGAGTCTTCTTTGAATTTGAATGAGCAACGCTGCCCAGAAAGTAGTTGCTCAGGGACATGGATTAGGTCAAGAACGCAGTCATGGGCCACATGGTAGGTCCTGTACCATATCTTGAGAATCGCTGACCGACTCAGAACCATAGTCCTGTGTGTCAGAAGGAAGTATTCAATTCCGTTTCCTCGGACGTTGATAGAGTCATAGTCCCAATTGCCAATAACCACCCTGAGTCCGGCAGTGATTCTGATTTGGAACCACGTTCGACCACGAATCAATCTATACCACAGTGGAGTACGGACTCCCATCCCCAAGAGAGGATAGTTGAGGAAAAGCCTCACCTTGACGATGACATTTCCATGTTTAAGCGAGTCGTACAACAATTCGTGAAAGAACCTGAAACCCCCCTTCCTTCCGACGTTGGTATGCCTCGTGTCGGATCGAATCCTCCTACTTCTTCCTATCGCTTCTTACGCGCATTTTGCCCCTTTGACCCTACTGAATATAGAACCACCTACGAGAACCTTAACTCCGATACGGTGTTGCTATCTATCGATGAGTTAGACATAATAATGGTGCATTCGTTTCACGAAAGCGGGTGGGCTGATGGCAATGTACTGGGGGGGTTGGGAAGCAGAGGGTGGCTGCCGACGAATTATTGCGAGGCGTACGAACCACAGGAAATGACAAAATTACTAAGAGCGCTGTCAAACCTATGGGACACAGTACGGGACAAACCCACTCGTGCCATGAGATTCAGTGCCTTCGATTCAAGGACGGAATTTATGGCTGGGGTGCGACATCTGCTGGTATGTCGACTGGCGGGGTTGGTGAACTTAAGCTTCGCTCCTCTAACGACCGCTGTAGGAACAGACGAACTGTTTGTCTCGTGAAGCCGCTATCATTCAACAACATGAACAACTCCGACGATGGCGTAAGATGCTCTTGTGGGAGTTAAGTATGTTTGCCAAAACATGCAAACGGTTCGAACAGGTGGCAGGAATACCCGCCCTGATAAGTGATATAGTGGAAGACACTCTTGACGAGATAATCACGTACTCCTTTAGAGTCGTCAACTTAGGAGCCCAATTCCTGCTAAAGCTTGAGGATGATGTCATTAAGGACGATGTAATTAAGGGCGATGCAATTAAGGGCGATGCAATTAAGGGCGATGTCATTAAGGACGAAAGATTGAGGGCCCTGATAAGGCGAGCCACGCGATTAGCTTCAATGATGCCTCGCGGTAACGAGACCTAATAAAGAAAAAAGCGCAAGGTCATGGACAAATAACCAGGCAAAGCTACAAAAAGGTCAAGTTATATAATATAATTATTATAATATTTTATTTTAAATATAAATTATTTAAATTTTATTATCTAAGTGTTATTACTTAAATGTTATAATTTATGTTTTATTGTTCAACAGATGTACCATTAATGGCCCACTGTCCACGAACGTCTTTGTGCCTTATTAGAGCTGTTTGTCACGTCTGATTAGAGAACACTTGGTTTCTTTACGTCAGACGCGGTCTCCCGGTCCCGCCGCCTGCGTATTGTGATAATATTCCCGTGGTGCTCAACAAAAATATCAAGTTACGTTCTTTGAGCGCTGACGGGACTCAAAAAGATAACGATGCGGAGAGCTAAGTAAATGTCTTTGAAGCCGCAGAAGATTAAGATGGCTCTGTATGTGTGAGTGATAGACCATAACAAAGATTCTATATCAACATTAAATATTGTGAGAGATGCTGCTCCCACTACTCCTGTGCTGCTAGTCTTAAGATGAATGTCCGTGATAAGTTTAAGTATATTAACTCACCCCAATTGCAGGCGGTAGTAAATGTCTAGTCATAGCAACACCAACGAGGCATCATACCACCATTCACCTTTCGCGCCCCTTGCATTCACTCTGGTCTCGCTTCTTTGTCTCCTCGCCTTGATCTTGTAGTGCTGCGGCTGAAAGTATGGATGTGAGACATGGTTGCCGTGCTTTAAATCTCCACAGCACCATACCTGCGTATGCCGGTCAATTCTGAAGCTCGTAGCAACTAATTCTTTACTAAAAGCTGGCGCTTTCGATCTCAACCTGTCGCCCCATGAAGGTATAATATACACAACTAACATACGTCCCTTCGCCCTTCCACTCTCCCTTCACGGCGGCCCACGACCAGGAACAACAACGGGCGGGGCGATCCTGGTATCGAAGACGCGCCGATCTATGACCTTGAAGTCGAAAAGCTTCTCGAACTCGGCCTTGTTGCGCATGAGCTCCTCGTTGGCCTTGGTGAGCTTCTCGGGCTGGCCGTCCCCGGCGACGTTCAGCTTGACGTTGAGCATCCACTTCTGCGCGGGGTCGACGGGCCGCAGGTCGGCCCACGCCGGCAGGTGCGGGATGGGACGGCCCTGCGATTCGGGCAGGTGGTAGTACCTGCTCAGCACGATCTCGAGGTCTCCCCTGTTGAACGAGTAGCTCTCTTGTATCAGCTCGTTTATGTATCTAGGTAGTGACCTGTTAGCAAAATATCTCGAGGAAAGTCACACACACACACACATAGTGCACCCTGAAAAAGGGACTGCAAGGGAGACATACGCTTGCTTGTTATCCATCATAACCCTGGGCAGACTGTTCAGAAACGGAATCTCAATCTTCTTCCGCGAGGTAATCGGAGAGTCCCTCAGGGGATCAGGGAGGTCAGTCCAGCGGAGCGTGGCGGGGAGACGCGTGAAGTCCATGGTGGCGGCATTCTCCTTCCCGAAGTCCGCCTCGGGCGACACCTCGTAGGCGGCCTGCAGCACGTACGACGAGCGCAGGAGCTGCTTGTGGAGCTCCCCCCAGAGCGGCTGGGCGGTGCGCGGCAGCACGTTGGGCGGGGGCGGCGCGCCCGCCAGCCCCTTCGGCTGCGGCTGCCCGGCGAAGAACAGCACCCGGTAGATGGTCCGCCGCGCCGTCATCCACGATAGACCCTGCAGCACGGCGCATGCGGTGTCGAAGTCGCACTGCTTCACGGACGCTGTGAGGAAGAGCTCGTGCATCCTTGGCGACGGGGCTTGACCTTAAATGCGGGAGCGGACTGAGATGAAGCTGGTAGGTAGTTTTGGGCAGGGCACGGTGCAGATGACCGCCCGATACACCTCTAGAACCCGGCGTCTGCGATATAGAATATCTGGTGCATTAATTCTATTAGATTTGGAAGCAGAATAATTTTCACGACATGTCCCTATTGAGAGACGAAAGGGTCTATCATCGTTGAAATTAGTGATGGGATAAAGTGAGTTGAGGTGTTGTAGCTTGCCGAGTCTCAGCACTGGTGGCACCTGAAGCCCCACATTAGCTTCGGACGCGTAAAATTAAGCTTCTCGTACCCAGCCAAGTCGGATGGTTGGTCGCACGAGTGTGATACAGAAGCTTTTGGAAAAACAATTAGAATGCTTCAATTGGTGTATGAGAACCCATATGTACAAATCATTGATTGATAGGATATTTGTTCGAAAACATGATGTCACAAACCTCATATCATTAATAGCAGGTACCTAAACAAGGGAGGCATGTCGATATTTGTCTTGACCTTGAAAACTAGCGAAAGCGTTTCACTAATCAAGGTTTCAGTAGTCATCTTAACTTCCAAAGTAATATTATTATGTATTTGAATCCAGCTATTCCGGCACCGGACAGGAAATAACAACCTATAGTATACATTGTTTTCGGCTAACCGTATGCCTCACGGTCCTGTCATCCCGAGAAAACCACCCATCTCACTATCCAATACCAAGCGGGAGATGTGGGACGGATAATCTAATAAACGAAACATCTAGATGACAGTTCCCTTAACCTGCTTGAAACCCTTGAGCTTGATATCACGCCAGGCGAAGGTAGCAGCGAGACCGATGACGGTGATAGCCGTGGCGGCAATGAACATGTTCCTAAGGGCGTCGTCGTAGGCGCGCACGATGGCATCATGGGTCGCCGAGCCGACGGGATAGGAGATCTGGGTCTCCAGGTCGCCGTAGATCTGGGTGAAGTTGGCCTTGGCCTCCTCGGGCAGGTACTGCATGAGCTTGACGGGGAAGATGCCGGTCCAGATGGCACTGGCCACCGTGCCGCCGATGCCGCCACCGACGCTGGAAAACATTCCCTCGACTGCCAGGACGACGGCGACCTGCTGATGAGCCGCCGCCGCCATGACGGCGACCTGCTCGGCAATGACACAGGCGCCGCCGGCGAAAGCGTAGATGATCTCCACGAAGATGATCCAGCCGAGCGGGGTTCCGGCATGACGGAACTGAATCAACAGACCGATGGCAAGGATGGTCACCGGCACACCGAAGTACAGAGCGACCCACTTGAAGCGGCCCGTACGTCGGATGGCAAGGCCGACAGGGATGGAGAAGAAGCAGGATCCCAGACTGTAGATGTTGCCGATGTATCCCACTTGCCACAACTGCAATCTGAGAACGACCTGCAGGAAGGAGTTGAAAAAGGCCGTCCAGATGTAATACTCGACGAACAAGACCGCTGCGAGAATGCAAGCTCCCAGGACGGTGCGGTCCTTGAGAAGCGACCATGGCATGTACTGGACGGGGGCGTAGTACTTCTCCCAGGCGACGGCCAATCCGAGGAGAACAACGCCGGCGACGATGAATCCAATGGTCAGAGGGTCTTTCCAGCCATATTTCTGGTACGAGTAGATGCTGAAGGGCAAGAGGAAGAGCGTGAAACCGGCCGACAGAAGGATGAGGCAGACGATGTCGAATTCCCAGAAGTAATGGTTGATCGACTGGAGGAGAGTTCGGCCACTCTTCTTTCGGACGAGGACTCCCATCTTCTCTGCCTTGCGCTGGTTGTAGGCGAACAAAAAGTAGAGGGGCAGGCAGACGACAGGCGTTACGATGGCGAAGATACCGAAACCCCATCTCCAGCCTATGCCGTTAAGAACGCTCTGGGCGAGAGGACCGGTGATCCAGACGGTGGCGATGTAGGGCGAACTGGTGTAAGCGAGCACCAATCCTCGGTTGTTCAGCGCAGAGGTGTCGGCGATGAAAACGGTAGTGGCGTACGAGATGCCGTTATATCTAAGCACAACATCATGTTAGCCGCCGTCGTTACTGTTACCCGTTTCAGGGGGCGCATGTTTGATCCATACCCAACCCAGTAGAAAATTTGTGCTGCCGCATATGTCTCCACGTTGTTGCAAGCCGCCATAAGAATCAGCCCAATTACCATGAGGCACATTGTGAGCAGATACCCTTGCGGGCGACCCCAAACATCAAGGATCTTAGCTAAGGCGAGCTTGGAGACGCCTCCGATGATGTTGGAAGCAACGCCTGTCGTGGCCGTCAAGGAGTGTTCCTGGAAAGCACTAGTGACAAAGGGAGTCAACAAGCTCCCCATTCCCTGTTGTATCGCATCAACGAAGTAGATGATCCAGATACTGCAAAGCAATCAGCTTAAGTCATGAAGTAAACTCAGGACTCTGGGTGAGCATACAGAAAATAGGCGAGATACAAGTCACGGGTCGTCCAGACTTTTGTAATCGCTTCAATCTTTTGAACACCGGCCTGGGCATCTTTGTCGATGGAATCGGCATCTATATCCGGCTCGCTGGAAGGTGGTCGTTCGGTAGCCAGACCAGCCTCCTTGCTGTCAGGAGCAGCAGCTTCTTTGTCATCGGGTCGAGGGGCCGTCTCCTCGACCACAGGCTGCTCCTGTGCAACGGCTGTCTTGAAAGGATGCCTCCAGTGCCTCATTATGATAGGTGGATAAGCAATCGGAGGATTGACTACAAACCCAAGGCTGTCCAGGACTCTTGAAGGATAAAGACCAAGATAGTCGATATAGGGGACCTGGGGATGCAGGGTGATATTTAAAGACCTACAAACAAGGTGTCACAGGAACAGTAGCGGGCAGAAACGGGTAGGTATAATTATACCACCATGCAGAAAACCAAGCAGGTGGCACGATCTAGGCACTCAGGCCGAACCATTCATCATACCTCACCCCCAAAGGCTAGGAGACACCATGCAACGGGTGGAGACTGTACATCTTAGCTTTTCTCTATGCAGGCAAGAGGTTATGTAGGCTTGGTAGCTTGTTGGTGGGACGGGCGAATGTAGTGCAGAGTTACGCGGTCACATTCCCCAAATCGGACGACCCCGGTTGGATAATCCACACGCAGGCTGAGGGAGTTTTTGCATCGTTCTGTGGATTATCAGTAGTTACACACGATGCTACTATTCTCGTGTAACCACCTAAGTAGATAGGAGCATTATTTAGCCCCGATCGAATCGCCGATTAATATTTCGTACGCGTCCATATTTTCGGGCGCTTGATTGTTGATTAACCAGGTAGGTATTCTAAAGAAACAGGGACAATGGGAGGCCATTCAGCTTCTCGAATGTCTTCCACTGGCAGGGATCGTAGTAAGAAGTTAGCCTGGCTAGCGCTGCATAGTTCTGTGGGTCAGCTGATGAAAATTTTATCAGATTGATCAGATTGATCTAATTGATCAGATTGATAAGATAATGATTGATCAGATACCACCTCCAATCGGCCGTCATAGCCAGACATAGCAGAGGGCGGGTGGATTCCCATGGTCATAATGGAGTCGCTACTGGAGCAGATTACGCTCAGGAGCGGCCGATTCTGCTCCGCTTTGGCCAAGTTTACCAATAGTGTCGCATTTTCCATTTCCTTAAATAGTGAGGAAGGGTCCGAACACGGACTTCTAGAGAAAGCCCGGCAGACTGGTGAAGATGGTGGCGCGACTTAGGGCGAAATTCGGGTGTTATTATCAAAACAATTGTAAAGACGAGGGAAATAAACGGATTTGATCGAGTCAACGGTTGGTAGTTTCGATACTAGTAGCTTCAGAATGCTGGGCGCGTGTGGTTATTGCCCGAGACAGAAGACTTGGCTCTTTAATTAATCTTCCAAGAGTTTAGAACTTGTAGTGTGCAGAGCTAGCTTGCATCCAGAACCAATCTAGCCTTGGCTATGAGCCTATTTTGAAAGAAAATTATTTTTTCTTCCGGCTACTATATCTCCCAGTGTTATACAGTCATGAGGCATGGTAGGAGTGCGGGAGAGACTTGAAACATTGACGGTTCTGGCACAAGGGAAATAATAAAATGAGTTTGATATGTACGGGCCACGATGCTACTTACATGAACTTGCCTATTCCTAGAATTAACTCGACGGAGCTCGGCCAGAAGGACTTATTGCTGTATAACGACAAGTACAATTAATCTCAGCCGATGGCGCCAAGTTTGGTATACCAGTCCCCTGGGACGGTCAATGGAGTTGGTGCGCATGAAGGGTCACAATGGCGTGAATCCCCACCTCCCGTCCCACATTCCGATCCTGAGTACATCGGAGGAACGTCGACAAGATACCTATGACCACGTCAGATCTGAAAAGAGGTCGATCAGAATGGCATGAGCCATGAGTTGTGTTGTACATAAATCGTGAGGCCTGCTGCGTCGTCCGATTTGTAGGTTACAGCAACAAGATAACCACGACTTTAGCATTCGCCTGCGTTTGTCATATCGGTTTTATTCGTCTTCATAGCTTGAGTAGCCATGAGTTAGCAAAAAGAGACGCAGAGAGGTGTCTTGCTAGTTATGTTGTAGTTAGTGAGTTAGACAAGATCAGGTGGCAGGCGCCTGGCGACAGATAATAAGCCAGTCCCACGTGACCTTACACTCCAGGATCCCTGCATCGGCCCCCAAACATTTTCTTAGCTGTGAAGTTCTTACCATTGCGTGCGAAATCGCCGACATCGTTTCAATCCATCGTGCCGGTTGAGACAGCGTCACCATGTCTGCGGCCCAGAAACCAATCCGTCTCCCACCGCTCAAGACCCTGCGTGTGCGGACTCCCAACGGCAAGCCCGAACGCCCCTGCGTAGCCATCATGTCTTCTGTTCTCTGTAAGGTTTGCCCCAGACTGAAACGTAGCTAGCTAGTTCCGGATCAATTCTACTACACATTGAAACTCGGTGACTGATTTGTTTTTTTCCGCTCACAGCATGTTGGGCATCGGCCGGCTACAGCACAGCCGGATGCGCACAAGTCGAGCATGCTCTGCGAGCGTGCATGGACGGACAGCGTCCCCCGGCGCCGCGGAGGAGCGAGGTCAACTACCATCTATCCCGGTTCAAGGACAAGCTCACATTCCCGGAGAAGAAGAGGAGGTAGTGAAAGGCAGACCGGAGAGGACTTGATTGCACACGATCGAATTAGGGAAATCAATCATGATCGATTCACCGTACCACACTTCTCTCGCATGGATATCGCCAGCGCATAGGAAATACAACGCCAACCCCACTACCTACAGAAGGATTGTTTCGAAAAGACATCTGCAATGAACGGCAGATCTTGTACGACATTATCGGGGAGATGGGAAATAGAGGAAGAGAAGGGGGGGGTTTCACGCCATTACGAATGAACACTACTACGGAGTACTGCTCGAATACCTCATTACCAGGCGAGAGCGATTCAACGGGACTTGATTCATCCCCGAAAGGGATAGAAATGCCCTTGTATCAAACTGTACATCAGAAGAAGAAAATCACTCATGTCAATATAAGAAACATGCAACTAACTTCCCGACCGATCATACCTACATACAAGTTCATGCATGACCTGACCTGTCTGTCCACCTCCTCTAGCAAAGACAAGGCAAATGCAAGCTCTGGTAATTACTACACGTCTTCCCAGCAGGCACGTCACTCCCCGTCTGGAGGTAGACCTGCCACAGATCGCCGCCGCCGCCGACCTTGCACACCAGGAAGTTCAGCTGCCGTCCCCACTTGCTGCTCGTGCCCGTGATGATCGTGTCGCCCTCGAGCGCCCACCCGGGCGCGTCTCCTCCCGCGCCCGCGCTGCTGGCGGACAGCGTCAGCGTCTTGTACGACGTGCTGTCCGTCCCGACCGTCAGGTACGCGCTGCTGTTGGCGCTCTGGATCGCCCCGTTCGCGATGTTGAAGTACTCGCTGCTCGCCTCGGGGCCCATAACCGGGATCGTGGCTGTTTCGAAGAGACGACCGCGTTAGCCTTTTTTTTTCTTTTTTTGCTATCATTTTCCACCCCCTCTTGGAAGCTCCATTCTATTCGTCATTCTTCCCTGTATTATGCGTAGCTCCTCGATAGTTCCGAAACACGAAAGATGGCAGCGAAATGTAACGTAAAAATAAAGAACGAGATGGCGCGAAAAGAGAGGCCATAAGGAAGAAGAGAAAGAAACTTCCACTTACGATCCTGCGGATAGGCCTGCAAGTAGTAATGAAAAATAGGCGACGTGACGCCTCGGATCTGCTCAGGTTTCGCCTGCACCACGACGGCACAAGGGAGAGCCGCGAAGGCGAGGAACCGACCGATCCACGAACGCATAATGTCCCAAGTACGAATCTATAACCCTGCAAGAATGACAGAAAGGCAGGAAGACAAGTCTCGTATACAGATCGTTGAATATTAACAGTAACAAATATCAAGAGTGGCTCGTCACAATGTCCGAATCAAGCCTCGAGTACCATGGTGAAGATCGCCGGGACATATATATACCTATATGTAGACTCAAGTAGTAATCTATCCATCCCTCCCCCAATCCAACTCGGTAAAACCAGACCGTACCTGATCGGGGCCAAAATCTCGCGCCGCCATCCTCCAGAACACCGACATGAATCCACCGTAATAGGCAATGAGCGGAGGGTTCGCGCCGCGCTTAATAACCGCCGATAGCAAACCGAACACATAAAAAGCTTTAGATAATACAAATTTCTTCAAAGCTTACAAAGGGAAATTCAAGTGTTACGCTATTATCGATATCTATATATGGTCTAGTTCAGATCTTGCAGTGATCAGCTATTGAAACGACAGTGGTTGTTGGACATGGTTGAGAATTACGATTGGAGGGTATTCATAGGTTGCCCCTACTATATATAATCTGTCAGGTAAGGTGAGGCGGCACGTCCCGAGCATGACCACAAACAACAACAAGTTGCGGTCGTGAAACTCCACGGAATTCGCCTCCATCCAACGGTCCATTTCCCCTCTCACAATGCTCATGGCATTTCCGTTGTCACACAATCCAAGTTTCTCAGCTCGAAAGCCATCACGCCCTCCTTCCTTGTCTCAACATGCGCCGGGGAAAAAAAATAAAAGAAATAGAAGAGAATGGCAACCCGCCTTCCTATAACTAGCGCCATACAGATGAAAAGGCAGCCCAGACAGGGGAAGAAATATTTCAAATGCCGCCTATCTCGCCTTAACTCCGATTTATGCTCCCGAGGGTTCCCTGACTTGGATAAATCGAGCGGTCGGACGATTGCAGTGGTGATAGCTGCGGCCCGTTGACGGAAATTTCTAGTTCAAAAGAAGTGCATCGCAATATATATTTACCAAAGCACAGTCGATATCTATCAAGGTTGAACTGAAATGACCGACGATGTGGAAGTGTGGCCGGGGCTGATGTTGCTCGAGCAAAGAACCAAGCCAAAAGCGGGCGGGACTAAGCCAAAGTCTTCTAGTTGCAATATGTCCAGAGAATTACAAAAGAGTGTCGAGTATAAGCGTCATGGGAATTCAATGCAGAAAAACAAAGAGTGGTGGTATCCATTGATGCTTCATCTACTGCTGGCCATGCCGGACAATCTTCTGGTATCGTAGTCTTTCTAAAAAGTGAATAAGATCGTATCTGGGTATAATTCGTAAAATTTAGGTAGTCCGAAGTGGAGAGGGTGACGGCGGACTTCTGTCGGCACTGACGCTCGGTGCATTATGGTTCAACGCAGAAAAGTTCTATTTCTCCGACGCCGTTGGTGTTCATGTTGTTCGCACCTTCGCGCCACTCAGTGAACGCTATTTGAATATCGTCGTCACTCTCAATCGTTACTAAATCACCATCCTCGTCACGATATTTCAATCTCAAATTGCCCTTACCAATTGAGCTGTTCGTAAATCGTGCGAGCTTGCCGTCAATACGGTCACTGAGGGACTGGTAGGTGATATTGAAAGGTACAACCAGCGTCACGTAAGTACCTCCGTCACAGTTGACTTTCACTCTCAGCTGTGTTGGGATCGGCAAATCCTGACTACCAAGGGAATTTCCCGGCATGGCACTACTAAGTGCTGCTGATACCACCTGTCGCCCATCGAGATTGAGGGGCTGTGGTGCTGCTGATCCTGTGACTTGTCCCATAGATGGAGTAGCTTGGCGAGGATAGACGGGCTGGGTCGGGAACTGAGCCATTGTGCCGCCTTGCTGGCCATTCTGCTGGTTCAGACGCTCACGTTGAACGCCTGGGCTCTGCGTGTTGGCTCGGATGGGGAGGTCCTGTCGAGGAGATCCAGTCTGTGACCTGGGGATGCTGGCATCATGGGCGGGGTGAAGATGAGGCGGAATGCCGGGGACTGCAGGTACGGGAGTAGTAGAATTAGCCCTCCGTGCATTTTGCCCATTGATATCGGGTGTACTATATGACCGACTGCGCTGTTGCTGAGCCAGTGTCTGTTGCGAAGCCATGACTGGCATGGATGGCCCCCTTGGGTTGCGCCCATTGATAGGAGTGGGTCCGTCTCGCGAGGGTGCTCTCGGCATGGCTGGAGCAGTGTACCGATTGGTTTCTCTGTCTTCCCAGCCGCCCTGTGGCGTGGAAGTCCGAGGAAAAGGATACTGACCGTTTTGACTTAATAAAGTGCTTGCTGTGCTGGTTCTCGATGACGCAGGCGAGTCCACAGTAGGCGAAAAATACGATTCACCCCCTCGAACGCCAGGCGACTGCGCGCCAGTCTGCACGCTAAGCTGTCTAGGGGGAGCTGGGAGCGGGAATTGGGGTGGTGGCGCCCTGGCTAGGCTGGCTAGCGACTGGGAACTGTCGGTCGTCACAGACCGAGCGCGAAGACTGTTGCTCGAGGTGTTGCGTGCCATCACCCCGCCGCCCGAGATGGAACCTTGTCCAAGGTTGGGAGACGACACTTGACCTGGCGCAATCTGATCGTCGTCGTCATCATCATCTTCGTCCTGTTGCGCATATGGATTCTCAATATTATTAACATTTCTCATCCAAGTGAAATCGGGGGTAGGTTGCTCAGGGGTCGACATCGGAGCCACCATATGCAGTTTCCGCTGAGTGTCGAGACCTGTAGCCCACTTCTTCATGGTATCTTCATTGGCAAACTTGATAATGAAGTTCTCTATACTGGGGTCACCTTTCCACCATATTTGTACCGTATACGAACCTGCACAGGGTATGTCAGGTTAGTCGTTCATACTCTCTCGAGACGCGACCTACCTGGCTTGGCAAACGAGAGAACCTCAGTTACATTGTTCATAAAAATTCGACCCTTGAGTTGCAACTTGTTATTCTTATTGCGGGGTTTGATGATGGACTTATTCTTGTCCTTCTTGTCTTTGCTTTTGTTCGGCTGAACTTCTTTGCAGCAAAGAAGGATATTATTGAAGAGGAAAATTTCATACTAATGGTAAGTAGATTAGCCATTGCACGACAAGATCCAAAGGATTTTTTGGCTCACGGGGCGTACATCTTTCTCTTGATCACTGCGACCTGTTACCACTGCGTATACGCCATGCAGGAGCAGTTTGCCGAAAGCGTCGACATTATGCTGTTTCCAATCATCCACTCGAACCTTGAGCTCGTCTAGTGCTTCGTCTAAGAGATCGCGATTGACCGCTTCATCGGCCTGCTTAAGGACTCGCTCTGCAGCTTCGATTCCCTTTACGAGCTCGGCCCTGTTTTCTGGGCTGGGGTCTCCGCCCTTCTTCAGTAGATCCTATATCATTTGTCAACAATGGGGCGCGCCCTCCCCTAGGGTGCAGACAGACGGTTTCGCATACCTTAAGTAAAAGAGGGTACTTGGCCAGCCGCTGCATCGGCTTGAGCAGGAATCCATCAAGCGTGTTGAAGTCACATGCAACAGGGTGTTCTGCGAGCCGGATCTTGTCGAAAACCTGGTTCGCCACCTTGGCGGCCTTTCGTTGATTTGCGATGAATGGTAAATAGTTTTCGAAACCCTTCTCGTTCGTGACGAATGGCGTGCCCCATTGCTGTGCCGCTTGAGGCATGGAATTCGTCGTCTCGATTCGGATTAAAAAGCGTCGCTGGAAGTCCAAAATTCCGTGTATGTTTAGAAATATCTGATACGCTACGTCCCCTGGGATAACGGCCTTATCAAGTAAAGCCTTTTTTAAATCATGCAAATTCTCCAAGTCTTGTACGTATTTGCGCTCCGTATCAACGAGCTCACGAATAACATGATCACGGTATGTCATCTGGGGTGTGGGGCCTTCCAAACTGCCGTTTTCTGGATAAGGTTGGAGTTCGAGCAGATGACCGCGTTTCTCGGCGAGGTCAAGTACATGGTTGATTACTTGGATGACCTAGTCCGGAGGTAAGCATAACGACTACAAGAGAGGCCGCGAGGACAAACATACCTTTACAAAACCTGTCGTGTCTTCGTTCATCAGGTCTGACACGATAAAACACTCAGCCGCAGGAAATTGTAGTTGTCTTAAACAAGCGTCAATAAACTTGAACGTGGCCGCCTTGGGGCGTCTAGCAGGATCTTGCGTGGCTATATCGCTCGGATTTAAGGGCACGTCTGGTTTGATAGAATTATATATGGTGAGCAGCGGGTCGCCGCTCCTGAGCAGGCCCCAGAGAGACTCGACGGGGTTGTATTCACTCAATAAAGCATCTCGCTCCACGACCTCTAGATAACCTTCAAAACCCGGGACCTTAGCCAGCCGCTGCTTGAGCGCCATACAAATCTGATAGAGCGATCTCGAGGCATCGGCTCTCTGGTTGATGATGTTGGCCGTAGCCACAACACCATTCGTGGGAGGGACGGCGGTGACGGCCGAGGCCATGGATGTCAACGAGGTGGTCGAGGCGGAATTGACGGCTGTCGAGCCCGAGAGATGGCTAGCCCTGAGGCTGCTCATGGTAGAGGGGCCACCGTAGGTGTTGTTGGCTGGGAATACTGGGGCGGTATTCGTCCTCAAAAGAGCCGGTGCGTGTGCCATGGCAGATTCAATCCATCCGACAGCAGGAGTTGCTTGCCGGGTGAAACGGTCCAAGACGTCGAGGACAGAAAATCTCCGGGGGGGAACGGTTGTGTGTGCGGCGCGCACCCGTTCGTGCTTGGAGAGGCTGGGGGGAGCGGCGGGGTCAAACAAGGGTCAACAAGTTCGAGTCGAAGCCGAGTCCGAAGTCAAGTCGGTGAGCGATCAGTTGTAGAGGGGCAGGAGCGAGTTGCCAATGCTGGTCCTTTGTCGATCCCGGCTGATAATGGATAATGAATGAATAATGGCACGGGGGATTGTATTGGCCGTTGCTTTGAGTCACGAGGGGCACCCGGAGGGCTGGAATGTTTGGGATGTTGCTTGGGTACCCGCGGGCTCGAGGATAGTCCGTGTATGGATGCGATGTTTGTCTTCCCAATGTCCACCGGTCAGAGACAACCACTCAAAGCCACCTGGTCACCAAAGTGGTCCTGAATAATTGTGTTTTCTCCCTCGCTTCTTTTCCTCTTTTTCTTCTTCTTCTTTCACCCTCCCCGCTCACACAAATCCGTTGCGAGCTTTGCTAAGCGATCTGGATGATTTCTTTTTGTCCCCGCAGCAGTGGAACTCGAGTTCGGAAAATCGTATCGGTCGGCAACCCACGACGATGGGTTATTCGTGGGGTCGGTCGGCTAGGGCGTGTAGTATTGCTCTAGAACCGGTCTGTTGCCGTCGCGACGCTTTTCAGACGAAGACAGCAGCACCCCGAAGCATGGCAAGCTGGTGGTGGTGATGGATGGGGTATCTTAATCGTGCATGCCGCAGGGCCGATGTGGGAGGACGGGATTGGAGCGAGACGGAGACGGAGGCTGGCGATTCGACCGGTGCGGGTGTAGTGAGTAGTTGCTTGCTGGCGTGGAGGGCGAAGGGCGGTTGTGAGATTTAGTCAGATTAGTGTACGTAGTAGGCAGAGACAGGGGGGTTGCCGGCACGATCAGGGTCGGGTTGAGCAATGGATGGCTCCGTAATGCTCAGCTTGTTCGACTTGTGCACGCAATTGCCACGGACAGGCAGGCAGGCAGGCAGTAAGAGTCGAGATGGGTTGGCGTATGGAAGGAAAAGAGCGAAACGAAGTTGTAGTAAGGTAACGGGCAGGGCAGGGCAAGCGGCAGATAGGCGGTAGGGTAGGCGGGTTGGTGGTGGTGGTGGCGGCAGCGTGGTTGGGGGTGGGCTGGTTTCCATTAACAGGTAGGGACAGGGTAGAGTGGTCAGCAATTGAAGGTCGGGCTCTGTGTGATGCCCACCTGAACCCCCCCTCTAGCCCTTGTCTCGCTCTCCTTTTTGCTGTGTGGGGACTTGGGTATCTGTGGGCGGCACTGTACTCCCCCTCGATGCATCGGCATACCACAGATTCATGTATCGTGTACCTCCCCTGGGTACATGTATTTTGCTGCGCTCTGTTCTGCCCTTGGTTCAATATTTGCTTTTTTTTTATCATGGCCTTGATTCGAGCGGGATAAGTCTATATATAATGAATGACATCGGTCATTACGCTGTTCTCTGCCGCTATATAGATAGCCCTGCGCAAAAGTTTGCCAATAGAAGCTCAGCTTAGCTAGAAAGTGGCTGACATCGATTTTGTATAAGACAAAGCACTTGGTTTGCATGACTTGTGTTGCTGAGTACAATTGCGTTTTATATTTGCTCGCGGTGCAAACGTATCCCTTTATCGCCCTTGGTACTTAATTGCCATCCAGTTGCTCTCCCTACTCCTATCATCACGAGACGAATTGTACTGCCGATTCAACTGCCTTTGGGGACACTGCCAGGTGCCTACATGTTTTGTCCATCGCCTCACGTTCATGTATACGCTACTTCTAGTCCAGTATCTACCAAGACCATGCTGGTGTACAACACCTTGTCGGCATAACTAGGTATGCAGCACACTAGATGACAGCTCGTGAGCGCTTGCTTCGGTGGATTCATCTAGGTATCCTGCCTCATGGGATTCTACGTTCCTTGTTTCTTGAACCACCTCATGTTGATCATGTGAGGTATGTGCCCTTCGTACGGCGCTGAAGATATCCCCCATGCTCGCCCTGTAAGCATCGAGTACCTAGTGTAAGTAGATAGCTCGAGGGAGAACTCAAGTAAGAGACAAATTAGCGAATGGAGCCGTTGGGCATTGATCTGCGTATGGGATGGTGCCTCCCAGGCTGTTTCAAATCCCCGGATGCGCAGGCTATACCAAAAAGAGGCTGCCGCCGCGACACCAGATGTAACTCAACCGACCAACCTGCTGTAAAAAGCCGACATGATCGCCCTTCGAACCACCATGACAGGACCATGATGTTAAATCAATGTGTATAATAGCTACTTTACCCTGGGGTGTTCGGCTCTCCTCACGTCCCCCATTCTATAGACGAGACAGCAGGCGCCGTAACAAACGCAAGCGGTGATTATAAGAATCCGTCAAAGTTGCGGGATTCGATGCGAGTGCCAGTGTGAAGTCAGCCAAGGCTCTCTCTCTCTTCTAAGCTGCCTTATTGCAGCCTTTGCTCACTCGATCACTCATGATTATTGTGAGCTTGTATATATCCGTCTAAGTTATCGCATTGTGCCGAAGACACCTCAGCCACAAAGACAGACATTGGGAGCGCCGGGAAGTAAACGATACGAGAGCTCTACGTATGTTACAAGACTCACGCCAGCGAGTAATAGTCCAGCAGCGAGTGCCGGCGCTTGCGTCGAGCAAGATGCAGAAATAGCGACTTTTCCTACCGCTCTTTTAGTGCCATGCAGCGGGATGCGCTCACGTTTCGAACGGGCTCACGGGACACAGGGAACACCCCAGGTCCGGAGAAGGTCAGGAGATAACGCATGATGTAATAAGTGATTATTTTAAGATCTCGGCTGCAGGCAAGGCTTGCTAATTATCGAGGTAGTGGTGTAGGTAACGCATAATATTTCCATGGTGCATGATTCACTCCCTTCACCAGTGTGGTGGTAACCTACTACCTGAGTGTCTCCAATAGAATACCTAGATAACCCTTCTACATAGATGACCCTTGGGCTCTTACGGCGTGCATACATACTTACATACACCATTCCGCCCAGATAGGTTTTGCGATACCCACGTGGACAAGTTGCCGTAGAGTTGCGGTTCATTTATTTGTGATGCAACATTAAGCTTTTCGCACATTCAGATACAGAGGTGTAGTGGAAGTGTGAGTCTCAGAAGTAAGCATCCAAGACTTCGTAAGGGGAGCTAATTCATATCTAGTTGGTATTGTGATCAAGAGATGGGTTTATCCCACTTATCTAATTAGGCTTAACGCAAGTCGCCGCTCTTCCAAGTTGTTCGGGCCTTTTCTTACTGTATGATTTATGCAAAAATGGAAAACGGTTTCTTAGTAGACACGCGACCGTCTAGATACGGTGCACACCTACCACCACAATTACGTAAGATGTTAAGTCATGAACGAGGTATGCAAAGGCAACGAAAACATTTTATATGTTTAACCGCTTTTAATTCCTATTTTTTTTTTTGGCTTACTTTGGCTTTACACATGTTTCGTTAAACTTGAGTGTAAATCTGTTATTTAAGTTTGTTACGCGTCCCTGAGAGACTATCGGGACCGGCTTTTTTGTCAACTTCTGTAAGATCGTGAAGAATCAAGTATTGGGACTGATCGGCGAGGTCTTTTTTAATTTCTTCCGGCCCTTGGCCCAAATCTAGCAAAAATGTTAGATGAGAACTTCACATCCTCTAGCTCAGACCCAGTTCAAACCCGAGCCCAAACTCTAAACCAGAATCTGGAGGCATTCGGCCTTGCGTTGGGCTGAATACCTATTGTATAACAAACAAAATACCGCATCGTTACACTAGCTAAAGGCCGAATAAGTCTATATTTCACTCTAACAGGCTATATTGTGCAGATAAAAGACTTGATGTGTTAGAAACAATGATAGTAATTTCTACCATTATAGGGTTAGGTGTAACGAGGGCTAGAAGCCTAGGTCTTAGAATTGCTAATCATCAACTAGGGTGTCAAGGAGGTCATACAAGTCTAGTCCTCCCTTTTAGCCCTGGTGGCACGCGAGAGCTTCGCTTTGACTCCTTGCTTTCTTCCTGTCTCGATCCCTATTATTTGTTCTGGTGATCAAGCAATACACAAGCAGCTGCCACTCATATGATTATTCACATGATATTGGCGGCTCCAACCCGCACGGTCTCGGTATCTTGGGTCAGCCTGTGTAACACGCCTGCTTGAATACCAGGTAGCATTTCAAAGGTCGTTGTCAACCTCGCTTTTGTGTTTGGGTCAGCCACCGCTTCGGGTCCAGTCTTTCAGACTATGTGTTCTACATCAGCGTGCACTTCGGCGGGTATAACTTGCCGGAATAGCGTAGCTCGTTTGATTAGAGAGTGCAAGTCTTCGACATCTTTTGGATGCGGGTCTTTTCTCGAAGTCCGTTTTTGTGCGCGGCTGATAGTCTTGACTTGGTCTGGGGCGTTCATAAGACTCGAGGTATGTTTTTTGATAACAATGGTGAAAGGGAAATGATTATACGATGAGGTCACGGAGTACATCTTTCGTTAACTAAAAAGGAATTTGTGGTTGTACAACATAGTAGGCTTTGACCAAATGGTTGCCATGTGTAGACACAGACTCCCACCTCATGCGTATACTATTCGGCTTAAACATTTCAATCTATCGAGGATTCACTCAAAGCTGACGTTCCAGGAAGCGTGTCTAAGATATCATGAATCATTACTATGCAGGCCACGGCCGAAGGCCTTGATATACATTCCAAGGTGTCAAATTCAAGGCCTCCTCACTTCTCACTTGGCATAAATTTCTCGTATATTTTGTTTCTACTATCTCGAATATAAATAGCCGAAGCCTCCTTGTTCTCACGGGTCTCAACTCCCATGTTTTTCTTTCCGCTTAGCTATGAATTGTAACGAGGGCTAGAGATCTAGGAATTGAAAGGGCATTCAAAATTTCAATAATCTTCTTGGGCGTCAAGGATGCCATGCAGGTCTATGTTCCTCTTTCGAGCGGCGAACCTAGGTCTATATACACGAATAGCTTCGCATTTACTTGCCTAGATAATTCATATCCGTTTCCCAGCATCAAGAAAACATGGGTAGTTGCATTCCCCTACCTATGGTCCAGTTCGTGTAACATGAATAACGCCAATAGACAAGCAATTGTAACGCACCCATGAATGACTCACATGGGTTGAAGTTAAACTGTAGAAGTTAGCCAAGGGTGTGTATTCAGGGGATTAGAATACGTCCGTGTATATGATCATGATAATTGTGGTATTCTCTTGTTCCTCTCTTAACAGCAGTTCTCTTATTCTGAGAGAGCTTCTGCACTTGTACCAACAGGTTTAAGTCATTCAAGCTCAGCCCGTTTCTGTTTACTATAGTGAGGGATTAAATTTCGTAGTTAGTTATCATCCATAGACTCTATAACTACTTAGTTATAGATAATTTAGTATACAAACTTCTGCATTAGGTAATCCGCATTCAGACTACTAGCTTTACCTAGTTAGGCTTGGACTAGAAGCGGCTTCTTGGTTGGTTGTGTTTCGCCAAGTCTACTGCACAAAATAAGAACGCAGAGAGGGGGAAAAGTGGCAACGGGGAGATTCTTCGATGCTTCTCTGCATGGATGCATCCTAGTGTACACCCACTACTCTAGTATTACTATGCGTGATTCGCCCTAAAACGACCGGTTCATGCGGTCGGACGGGATCATCTGTCATGAAGAACCTTCGACACAGTCGAGCAGTTAAGGGACCTTCTCGTCGTGTATGTAGGTAGATATGGCGAAGAATCCCTAGAACATATTTACTGTTACCTTCAACAACAAACCACCTGGAGATTTGGATGCGGGTACCTAATTTGATGTTTGGGAAATCTGCACTTAAAGCAATGAGTATTTAATCTAGAGTCAGCCAATGTTTTCTACTTCTGCCTTTGCCAGTAAGTTACCAGCGAAAATGACGTAAGTTTGCGTGACCGTGAATCTAGTACTAATAAGCAGACATTAATCTACCTAAGACCTGGAGGCGAAATCATAGTATTTAGTTGCCTTACGCATACTGGGATCCACAGGTCGGGAGTTGTCAAAATCTGGACCTGTCAACCCTTGTTGCGCTAAAAGTTGGCAAGGCAAGCCCGCTAGCCCCCCTAAGATCCACTGCCTTAGCCGCCTGGAGGAGCCTTGGCGCCTGGCTATCGGGTTTGCTGTAGTCTAGCCCGGTGCCCGATACCCCAGCAACAACAACGGGTTCAAACGTCGCTGGTTGTGCTAGCGACAACCAACCCCTGGAAGTCCCTTACTTTAGGCTCCCTTATTGTTAGACATAATTACCAACAACAAAATGAAGTAGAATCTTGCACATACAACAGCCATATCGAACCCGCTCGAATCGACCCCGAAGCAAATTCAAGTAAATAGCACAGAATTCAAATCCTTGTCAATCGCAGAACCAGCATTGCCGCCAAGCCCGCGACCGTACAGACGCAACAGACCCAGTGACGGACCTGACGACGTATCAGTGCAGGAGCCCCGTCACGATTCGATTGGTCTGACGACTTGACAACCGCCTTTTGCATCCCAACCCGAACCTTCGTCTCGCCTTGCCGCCCGCTGCCTTGTGTCCCGGTGTTTGGTTCTGCGCCTCTCTTCTCGTTGAAGAAACCCACCGTCCACACATCCTGTTACCGGTGCTTCCACGACCAGCTGCTAGTAACCATCAACCAGCAACCATCAGCCAGCCACCCCCTCTCACAGCCTGGTCGACGCCTTGGGCGCCTTCAGCCTGACTGCGGTGAAGCTGCAGCACAGCAGTAGCAGTAGCCGCCATGGAGACCTTTCCGCCAACCCAAGAGCCCGATGAGGGCTATTCCGAGCATCCCCTCAACACCTCGGGCAGTCTCTCAGACAGCACCTCGGCTACGGCGCTGCGATCTTCCGCCGGGCTCCCAGCATGGTTTGCTGCGCAAATGCCCAAGTTAACAGTCCAGGAAAAGAAACGTAAAGCCCCCTCTCTTCATGCGAAGGAAACGCGCTTACCTGACCGGTCATCATCAGATTTCGCCATGCTCCTACTGAATGAGCTTCCCACCACTATCATCGCTGACATCGTCATGACGCAGCTGAATCCGCGTCTCTACATCAACTTTGTGCATTACTTGCCTCCCGAGATCTGCCTCAAGGTGCTGGGATATCTTGACGCAGAATCGCTGATCCGGGTGGCCCTATGTTGCCGGGGATGGTACAACCTAGCCTCGGATCGAAAGCTATGGGAGAAATTATACTACCTCGAAGGGTGGAAGGCCATTACTTCCGAGATCATCCTTGCGGAAGAACGGATCAACGAGAATTCGACGGCTTCTCAAATGCACCCTCAAAGGGTCAAGTCAGTGGAGGGCGTCCACATTTCAAAGAAACGAGCCATATCTGACCCGGAACCCAGAGACGAAGATCGGGACGAGGATGACTATGAGATGGTCGATGCAGATGTCGCCATGGGCCAGGAGCAGAATGATACACCTATGTCGGGCACCAGTCTCTTCGGCGGACCGCAGAGAGGCGGTAGCGGCTCTTCCTCTCACAGCAACAGGACAGTGCGAAAGCTGGGTAGCCTGATGAAATCGCCGAGCCCAATGCCGTACTCGAAGGATAGGTCGGGCTCGCTGCTCGAGAAAGGCAAAGGGAGGGCTGTAGCGGAGTCTTCGCATTCTACCACACCGCCAGCCGAAGCAGTGCACAGCTCATCAACGCTGAGCAAGTCGACATTATGGATATACGACTGGCGAGACCGACGCTACAAGATTAGTTGGAAGTACCTATATAGCATGCGGCGAAAGCTGGAGAGCAATTGGGAGCGTGGCCGTTACACTAATTTCCAATTACCGCATCCCGACCACCCCGAAGAGGGACACAACGAGTGCATATACAGCCTTCAGTATAACGCAGAATACCTCGTCAGCGGCAGTAGGGACCGCACTCTGCGTGTCTGGAATCTCAAGTCGAGACGTCTTGCGCGCCCACCTCTGACCGGCCACAACGGATCAGTCTTGTGCCTCCAGTTCGATTCTGATCCGGAAGAAGATCTGATTGTCTCTGGAAGTAGTGACTCGGACGTCATCTTGTGGAGATTTTCCACGGGAGAGATATTACAACGTCTGAAGAAGGCACACCGAGAGTCCGTATTGAATGTCAAATTCGATAAGCGGATCCTGGTGACTTGTTCCAAGGATAAGACCATCAAGATCTTCAATCGTCAGCCGCTGCGGCCCGGCGACGTGGGCTATCACGGCGATTCCCAGGCCGTGAGTCCGGTCCCGGTGAATCTCCGAAACTACGGATACGACGATTCGCCCCTGAACCAACAGGCTATCACACCACCATATACCATGATTGCTTGTTTGGAAGGTCATGGTGCGGCCGTCAACGCCGTCCAGATATACGATAAAGAAATCGTGTCTGCTAGTGGCGACAGGAACATCAGACTGTGGGACTGGCCCAATCAGGTCGTGAAGCGGACATTCATTGGCCATGGTAAAGGTATCGCGTGTGTCCAGTACGATGGACGGCGGATTGTGAGCGGTAGCAGTGACAATGAAGTCAAGGTCTTTGATTGCGAATCTGGCTTAGAAGTCGCAAGTCTACGTGCCCACAGTCATCTCGTTCGAACAGTGCAGGCCGGTTTCGGTGACCTACCTTTTAGCAAAGAGGAGGATCAGCTGGAGGCGAGGGCTGTCGACAAAGCCTATTTCCAGGCTCTGAATGAGGGCTCCCTCGATGAGATCAAGCTAGGCAGGCGACGCGCGAACAACGCGGGCAGCCGCCGTCCCGAGGATATCACGGCGTATGGGGCGAAACTCCCTCCTGGTGGTGGTGGCGGGCCGTATGGGAGGATTGTTTCCGGCTCATACGATCAGAGCATCATCATCTGGCGCCGAGACCGAGAGGGTGCCTGGAAGAGTGCACACATTCTTCGCCAAGAGGAAGGCGCTGCGGCGGCTCTCAAGCAAAATTCGGGCACGACGACATCCGTGGCACCACGGCGACTCTCTCCCGATGTCGTCAACGCATCCAGCCACCGAACAGACCAGATACTAACGAACCGTCCACCGTCTCAGCCGACCAGTGCGCCCCCAGCACTGCAACGGCCGCCGCCTACGTACACTCAGGTCGAGCATCCCATCCATGCCGCCATCACTCCTCAGACGACGGCGTCGTACACTCAGATGATTGACGATGTTGTGCCCCAGGGCCCTAACGCTCTCCACGCAGCCCTCACCTCGTTTCCTACCATGCTTACTTACAATTCTCACATCCAATCAGCCATCGACCGAGAACCGGATGCCATGCTGCGTTCACAGCTGCGGCAAGTAGTTAGCACCTGCCTCGTCAGAGCGCAGATAGCACAGAACACGCAGATTGCACAAAACAGGTTTCGGGAATTGGCCGCGCAGCAGGCACTAGTCGCAGAAGCAACTCCAGCCCCCCATACCAGTTCGCATGCGACACCTCCACGGCCAAGCCAGCCCTTAAGTTTATCACAGCTCTTGAACGGCGGCCCCCCCGGCCCTTCAACCTCGAGCCAAGTAGCAATTCCTGAAATCAGCAACGGTGGTGGCGGCCCGCCACCCGCTATAGGACGCGCGACACACTCACATCACTCCCATCCAGTTCTTCCACCACAGCAGCCAACATTGCAGCCATTTGCGATGCATGTTCACCAAAACAGCCTATCACAGCCTATCCCCACCTTAGGACACGGCGAGAATCGAGATCATGGTCATATACAAGCACAATCGCAAAGACAAGCATTAGCACCAGCACTGGCGCATCCTCAGATGCCACAGATGCCTCAGATATCAGGCGAGCCACAAGTTCATCCGCACATAGGACAGGCGGACGCCAGCCCGGCCAGGATTTTCAAACTCCAATTCGACGCTCGGCGGATTATCTGCTGCAGCCAGACAAGCACCATAGTAGGGTGGGACTTCTGCAACGGAGACGCCGAGCTCGAAGAAGTAGCGAGATTTTTTGGAACTGTAGAATAGTTTCGAGCGTAACAAACTTTTGGTGCTTGTCTTGGTAGAAACTGCTTCCACTTAACAAGTTATGATTTGCAAGGAGGGAAGTACCCGTAATACTCACGTACGAAGCATGTAAAAGACCTTTTTTTTGTGACGACGGCCACTCGATGACGTGTATAGCACATATTATTCATGTATCTAGATAGAACGGCTGATATCCACAATGAATGAAACGCGATGATCTCTTGACAACCAACTCCTATGTATTGCATGTTTCCCGTTTTCGTAACACCGTGATTTGCTACAACGCCGGTAACGCCTTCGACTGCACGCCCGCTCTCATTGCCCAATTCACTCTTTCTCTCTCTCTCTTCTCGTCCGGTTCATACAGAAAGAGAGGGGCGCTAACCGACAAAAATACCATACCAACCATTACCTCGCGGCTTCCTGCACCTTGGACGCCTCGGGGGGCTCGTTGATGAAATCAGGGACCTCGTCGCGCATGAAATCCGGCACGCCTCCCGCATCCAGAGCGCCCGCGCCCTCGGCCTCCATCTCGGCGCCGAGCATCTCGAGCTCGGCGTCGAGCTCGGCCTCGTCGACGTCGTCGGGGACCTCGTAGCCGCGGGACAGCGTCTCCTGGATCCCGTTGCCGACGTCGAGGAGGTCGGCCATCTCGTCCTGCATGCGCTCGATCCTGTCGAGGTCGACCTTGCCGTACTGCCTGCGGAGCTCCTTCTGCGTCGTCTTCATGGCGTCCACGGTGGTCATGACCCCGGCCAGGTTGTCCTGCATGGTCTGGGCCTGCTCCATGTTCCAGACCTGCGACTGCAGCTGGTCGCGCTGCGCCTCGTACTGCTTCCGCCGCTGCAGCACCTTCAGCGCCTTCTGCTTCAGCGCCGTCTTCCCCGGACCCTCGCGCATCTTGGACATCTTCGTCTGGTACGTCTGCAGCTCCGCGTTTATGCTGGCGATCTTGACGTCTACGGAGGAGATCCGCGTGTCGATGTTGCTGATCGCTGAGTTTAGGGTCGGCTTGGGCCCCTTGGGGGCGCTGCCGAAGAGGCGGTTCATGGTGGTTGGTGTAAGTGGTTCGTTTGGGTTCGGCGGGAGTTTGTTTGGGTTCGGTTTAGGTCGAAGTCTTGAAGATGGGGGTCAAGGCGAGGTCGATACTACTAGCTCTAGGCTGTGATAATAGGTCGCGAATAGATCGTGGGATGGTAAACTGCCGGTGAAGTGCGACCTAGTCTAGTTGTTATGCGCGTCGCTTTTCAGGCAGTGACATTTATTGTCGGCCGTTGCGCGGTGATCGAAGCTCCCCTCGGCTCGGTTTTGGAGGGGCAACGCAGACAAGCTCCTTGGCGAATTGCGATGACGTTGTTGCTGCCGGCTGAGCGACAGCTGGCAGTTACCTGGGACTCGCCGATTCCTTTCGAAGAAAGTTGTTTCACTAGGTACATCAAGTACATATATAATACATGCTTAAACTTATATATATGGTGCTTGACTGAAGTATTCTAAGTCGTAAGGATTTGCGGCATATTTCGTTATTCTCGAGGTACTTGTAAGCGTGACTGAGACTCCAACACAGTTTTTACTTGCTAAGATCGGATCGATTATTTCAACTGAGGTGTTTGCATCGTGCATTGTCTCTTGTATTTCATATTTTACATTATGCTAATTTTATGTTAAAGTCTTGATAGTTGATTATGGTTCAAGGAAATTCCGAAGCAGAACTAACTCTACATCGAAAATCATACGTGTAGTGAGTTGTGGTAAGTTTCCTCTATTTGGGTATCTTAATTGTTCTAGATATATATCAAAGCGCTCTAGACAAGCCGCTCTTGTATTCGTTCAGCATCTTCGAGGCTCGCTTAATGCCTTTCCGCCTGGGTTCTCTCAATAACCCTCGTAGTTGTATACGGCGGAGAGTTGTAGTTTCGGTTCGAATCGGTAACAAGGAGTCACCCTTGTCAGAAATCGAGTGTTATAATAGGGACAGGTATGCAACCCTTGGATTTGGCGCTGTGGTATCATTGATACAGAAAGATCGACTCTGTAACTGGCGGGCGGCTTTTTTCTCTCAAGATTTCGTTCCTTGAGGTATGAGTAAAAAAGTGTACGAGAATCTCCTAGCTAATATACTGAAGTTCTGCGTTGCTGTCGCCGATTGTCCTTTTAGTTGGCTGTATTCCGGATACTTCCGGCGTTGCCGGTTAGGTCGGGTATTGGCGTTTAACGTAAACCGTCAACGAAGATGGTGGCTATTATCCGTAGCCTCCGGTCGCTTGGTATCGGCATATTGCCGTAAGGTGTCGCAGCATCTTTCACTACGGGTGATTCGACGCCCCTGTCACCAGAGGTATTTCTGCACCGCCTTGGAAGCCCGTCTTCTCAACATCCGGCGAGAGCCATTTCTCCCTCCTGCCCATCCCACACAGGCGGGGGCCGAAGTGAGCCGCCACGCAGACGACTATAAGTACGGCAATGGTTACGCCGGCAGCAACCCCGATGGCGACAGGGAAGTCTTTGACAAAATTTCCTGATAGACTCATATTGATAACCTGTTTCTAATATCGAAGATGTAAAAAGGGTTTGACTTAAAAGGAACTCGGAGACTTTATTGCTCGATTTTGCGGAAACCGTTCAACAGTAACAACAGTAATGTCATGTATCGAGCCAGCTGGGTGAGAGCATATATAAGATACACCTACACCTTGGACGTACAACATATTTATCACCGACTCTATTTTAGTCCGTATATACGACTGCCAAGCCGGGACCCGATGTCTGTAACGGCTGCGCTGACAATTAGTGTATTGCGTACGCACACAGCCATCATGTTTGAGCCACTTTCAGCTAAGTAAATTCCATGACCTGGGGCGACGTGATGCTAAAATGCTGCCTAATGTGGCTCGCATGTTAGTACGGTGGGCACTTTCGGTTCCCTCACGTCAGCCCTATGCTCCATGTCGTTGTTGCTGCTGAGCTAACTTCAATTGGTAATTGAGACTCTTTCAGGGTCCTTATGATACACGTATTCGTATTAGTTGTTTTCCTAAAATAAAAGGCCTTATTGCGCTAGGATTTGCGATGCCTGAGAAGAATGAACCTTTTGCTTAACGAAATGATGATTCATGATTGGTATTGTGCGCTGAATCGACGAAGAAAGAATATGTTATTTGTGTCGAACAGTCGCCGTGACGCATTGTGTATCATACAATTTGTTTTGTTACAGTCATACTTGGGCTAAAACGAGAGCGTAGAATGCACAGGTGGGAAACGACTGTTTCGTTTTATCAGCATACGTAAGCCTTTTATCGGGAATTATCACTTGAACTCGTTTAGTTTATATCTTCTTGAATTATCGTCTCGCTATCAGTTCATGTCAAACAGCGTCGATATAGTTTAATGGATTGAGTGCCGCAGCATATCGGCAAACATGACTTAATTGTCGATCACAAGTAGTTTCAGTTGCGGTTTCGTCTGATGGCCCCAAAGCACATACATATATCTGTAATGGCAGAGCAGTAGTCGATGAATATGGTCCCAGTTAATCTACACAGCCATAAAGCAAGGACCGCGCGGTTGTGGTAGCGACAACGGAGCTAGCAAATCCTTTTAGCGATGACAACGCGGAATAGCACCAGCGCGACAGCTGGCTTCACTAGGGCCCGTGATGTATCTGGTTATCTGATTTGCATACATCTACTTTTCATGATTAGCACCAAATTAAGTTAGCTACGAACAGTTTGGTAAAGTTGCTGGACTGCATGTCAATTATCTCAATTAGTTACTTCTACAACATCAATGTCTACTTTGCCCTCCAACAGCGCCTGATTAACTATATTGCAATCTGCCTAGCAACTTGCTCAATTCAACCCATAAGGCTAAACGTCGGCGCGACATCTACCTATTCTCTTCTCATTTTCATTTCATTAACCTCATCTTTACTGTGCTAAGAGCAGCAATAAGCGCTCGATGCTACTTGCAGTAAGGTATAATTAAATGATCAACTCTTAATGAGAAGAACTTGGTCATTAAACGCGATCAACTATCAGAACCTCGTCTATGCTGAGTCCGACTAGCATACATTTCACCGTAGACAATGAAATATACTCTTAAAGAAAACTAAGATGTTGCGACCGGAGCTGAAAGGAGGCGTAACAAAAGTTTTTGTGATTTAGACCACACAACTTGTTTCGAAATAAAAGCAGCCGGCATCATGGACGAAATTTCTCGTCCGAGGAATACGCGAATACGCCGACACAAACAAACAAGATGGCTGGCACTATTATGCTGTTGCTGCCGCTGCTCCCTGCGGCAAGGCTATTCTTCCCAAGGTCTGTGGGCCAAGACGTGGAGGGGATGAGGAGAACCAGAGATACAATAGAAAAGCGTCAGCAACAGAAACATGATAGACTCACCGTGCAGAGCTAATGATACACATAAGCCGAGAAAAGGATTGGCCTAATGAGCAACAACGTCTATGACTTGAAGCAGAAAGTAACTTATACTAGAGAAGGTACGTAATTTGAATGAATGGCTTGCTTATGGACGAAGATGTGAGCACAGCGAAAGGTATATTTATGCTATTTAAGTAGTATTTATCACCTTATCGCATTACTTTCATTCAAACCGTGCTCTTTTCCATATGTAGAGTCATTCGGGAAACCGCATAATCCTGATTATCTTGCAGATAAATTATTGCAGAGTTGATATGCAAGCTCAGGCATCCGAAATTGGAGTTTCCTACATATGGGCCTTTGGAGATCTTCTGTTAAGGTGGCGTAGTATCAAGGAAGTTTCTGTTTGGTCGTTTTGCATACCAGACCCGGAGGTCCTCGCGTATATCGACGCGGAATTCATGACGCCAGGCCTCGGAAATCTCTCTTGCCACCTCATCGCTTACGTCGGTCCATTCAGCGCTATCGATGCCAGCCTCGTGTTCTGCTAGCGTGGTAATATCAAAGCGGTGCCCTGCCCACACACCTCTGGGTGGACCAATTGTGTTGTTGATGCGGACGTCAGCCGGGCCGCTTGACCAGCAGGTGCGTAACATTACCACTTCGCCAAAGCCTACAACCCAAATATCGGCACCGTGGATGTATTCCGGTTTTATGGCGATGGGTTCCGGCCGGACAAATTCCTTAGTTGTTAGATTTCGAAGGATCCACGGCTGATCTTGAGGGAAGTAGGTGGAGGCTTCCGGAATGATCCGCTGGCCTCTTGCTGCAAATGTTGGGTCTTTCCCTGTACCTCGAGACTTGCAACCCCGGAGTAGCGCCCGTGCATCAGTCGTAGGATCGTTTAAATCTTCTACTTTGGAAACCTTTTTGGCGTAATGAGAAAGCGTAAATGGAGTCTTGTACCGGCAATGCCATGGCAAACGTACGGTGTCTAGCTCTTCGGCGGAAAAGAGACCGGCAGGGCAGTCGTCGGGTTTCACGTCGTCTCCGACGCAAACAATAGAATTTCCCGACCAAGTGCCCAAGAATGACATATAATAATCATCAAGATGACGTAGGGCTAGGGTCCAGAAATATTCGTTCGCGAGACCAAGGCAAACGACGTCGTCGATGAATTCCATATGATCGAAGACGATGTGATGAATGTCGGTGGGAAGGTTGGAAAAGGTGAGAGCATTATCAATCTGATGACCCAAGGTAGGTAGAGCACGCTGCGGTCGAACAGGGACGGCCAAGAGGGGTACGAGTTGTCTGCCTATGCCACCGAAAAGCATGTCCCGTAGTGTCCCTCTTTGTGGCAAGGCCATGCGGTCTCGGGGGGCGACGAAGTGAAAGATTTCTTCCTCCATTTCTTCCTCCATTTCAAAGGCTAGACAGATGCTATGCGGGGGTGTAGATATCTGACCACCCCAATGTGTTTGCAACACCTGGTTGCGTATTTTCGGTTGTGTCAACGTTGAATATAATGGTAGTGATTTGTTGTGTTTTTTGTTTGTTTGTTTGTTTTTGAATGCTGGTTGCTAGCTTAAGTAAGAATAAATGTGTACTAGTAGAAAAGGCCCCTGGCCAAGTCCCTACCTCTACCAGCCCCCTATCCAAACCAGAAGGCTGAAATCACCGAATTTCAGCCTGTGCTCAGTCACTTGACTCAATAGTATTCCTTTTTGCAAACTTTTATCCCTTTAAAGAGGCATATAGCTGAATCGACCTCTACGTACTCGGCCTAGCGCGGCATAGTTTCTTAACGAAGATTCGTAAATTAAATTCACTCATAGACATGGCTAAGTCAGTCTTGACAAATGTGTTGTCTTGGCGGATTTGTTAAGAGGTATTAAAGGATTAAAGATTTTCGAAATAATTGGGATCTATGTTAGCAAGGGAGTTAAAACGCGTCAACGCATGCATATTCTTAACCTCTTCTATAGTATTAATAGTAACAAGTCTCTCACGGCACTTACTTGTTATCAACGCAATATGTGTTTTTCTCCAGCCGTATTCCTTTCATTTATGCAACATCGACTGACCCTGGCGAAACCAATGAACAAACGAACTCCAAATTATTGAGAGTGGACCAGCGAAAGCGTCGCGTTCGAAGGGTCAGCCCGATGGCCGTATACCTGCCGATGTTCTATGAGCCATTAAGTCGGAAAACCTAGCAACTATTACTAGTAGGAAAAGGAATCACGAGTATCGCAGATACCGGCTACCTGACGGGGTCGAACGGTTATGGCTCTATGAAACAGCAGATGGTATCACGTACGTACTATATTTTAACGCTGGGTTAAAACAGTCCAAATACGGCTATCCGAATTTGGACTTCATGAGCTGTTGTAGCCAGTGACACTGCCCGAGATGAAGTCTAAGTAGGACATAGGTGCGCAGATGGGCTGGCGCTATGTGTGGTCTGGATTGTGGACAGACAGATGGGGGAACAATATCGATCGCGAAGTGAAGGTTAAGCAGGTGTCTTAATAGACGACATCACCTATGAAGGTACTATTTCTCGACTCAATTCCACAAGGTGACACCGTGAAAATATGCCACTGAGAATGATCTAAGCAATTTCTTTGTATCCGCCATCCAACGTCGCACCACATCCCAAATCTTACGCTATCCTTCAGATGCAACCCCCCCAAATCGCACTTTCAATCGAGTATCACTGCAGAAACCATCCATTCCCTGTCGTTTCATGAATTCGTACGAACCGTCACGGACGTAGAGAGACTTCGATAGCTTCGCACCGCTCTAGTCCACGATCAGGGGTGCGTACAGGATGTGAACTATCCTTCCACGGGCTAGACTGACTAAGCAGCGAGAGGGCGATAAAGGAACATCTCCTGATATAATCTAGCGTAATCGGTACCCGTGACACGGAATATGGTGCGTAATGTTGCCAAGGGCGTGTGTCATACTGCGTAGTAGATTGCGAGACGAGTGATCTCTGCGGAACAAGAGAGTATGACGGCGTGTGGGCCGTAATGTGGACAATGAAAAGTAATGATACTATCCTGACTATTATCATCCGTTCCATAATTTTTCAGCTGACTGTGCTTCTCTCCGAGACCGCAACCTGGTACTGGACATGCTGAGCCGAGTGCAAGCGAGCCGTGTTTTGGGGAAAGTTGGCGTCTGAGGGTCTCATGATAGTGAATCATGTAGTTGAGGAGCACCGGCATCGAGGAGTCCAAAAAGAAGTCGGACTGGAAGGATACATTGATTGGAATATCGGTATACATAGATAAATGTTTTATTATTTCTTTATAATTAGCTCTATACGTGCTGAGGGCATCCGGAACATCCTTGCTATGTAGGCGATTTCTTCGGTAATATGACAAGTCGTATACCTTCCTACGTAACTAGCTGATGCTTCACACAAACGTACTTTAATTTACTTTAGATCAAAACATGCGACGGCTTGATTGAAGGAGTGCGAGCTGATAGATAGTCAGACGTAATCGAAGCTTTCAGAGCTCCTAAAGCTAAGGTGGCTGTTACGGAACAGGACTGCAGCACTAAGCCACGACAGTATCAAAGGAGAGAACGTTATTGGCTGTCTGCAGCTATTAAATATGTACCGTAACAGTGGCTATATTTCGTGAGGAACATGGGCACCCCTATCCGCGCTTAGCAGTTATATATCGGCGGTCAGTCAAATTAAGGTTAAAGGCACCTGTTTGAGGGATAGTTAGTGGGAGTTGTTACTATTGGCATTCCAACGCCCACTACGTGGAGCCAACCCCACAAAAGGGATGTAGTATCTATCAATAAGGTGAAGGCATTGTATTCTAATGTCAGACTCTCGCAAAGCTTACAGCTGCATACCGCTCCCTAGAGTGACAGAATAAAGAAGGCATTTTGTATGTAGATCTCTAGCCTGTAGACGTAGTAGTTAGAGCTCCTCGTGCGAAAACAAGTATTCAATTTACCCCTATGTTGCTATCAGTATCGAGGTTGTGACATATAAGTAGGCTTATGCGTATGCACAGTATAGCCTACCGCGACTCACTAAACTACAACGGTATTCTTATTGCAAAAACCATATGGACTTGATCAGAAACGGAAATATCTGGTCTTGTAGAGTTTTACATAGTACAAGCTATATTTTTCGTGCGTTATGTAGTAGGCCAAACGATTTACTTGGCATTGGTCGGGGTCTGGTCGGGATATAGGTATGGGTTAGATTCTGCGACTATCCCCCACTATCAAATTGTGCCAGATAGGTAGTTCGATGCATAGCTTTTAAAAGCTTCAATCTACAAAACCTACTGATGAATATACCCAAGTAAATATCTTTTCAATATCCAAGTATAATAAACATAGAAAATTATTTATATATTAATAAAAGACTCGCAGAATCTGACCCGGCAGTTCTTCAAGTCGTAGAATCTGTTCTGGTTTCGGTACGCTAGTATGCGGCACAGCCATTTACGAAGGGCCAAGATCGTAAATGAAGATCATTTGTCAATCGCATACATGTAGATCAGTCTTAAATGGCAGCCTGGGAAGGATCACGTAAAAGTGGAAAGGTACAAATCTCTATATATATTGTGCTTTGCAACAGGTCGTTATGGTCTCGAAAGGCAGCAAGTCGAACATCGTGTTCATAGTTTTCTTACAGCCACCAACTTCTCACTACCAACTCCGACCTGCCTCTACTTCACCATGAAGGTAACTGCTGCATTGTACGGCCTCGTCGCCGCCACGGGAGCCCTTGCCCAGATCGAGGACTACCCCCCTCTGAAATCGACGGGCCCATACGCGCTACATGTCAAGGGCCAAGGGAACAGCTCGATTGACGGTGAGAGCTGCTCCGCGAGTCTCAACGCATAGAAGACGCTTTACTGACGGATGCAGGATACCTCTACGCCGTCCACGAATTTTCGTCGGACACTGATCCGGACGAGGGGGTATCTGTGCTCCACTATGACCCTATTTCTGCGCCCATGGTCGGCAACTCGTCGTACCGTTTCTACTTGAACAACTCGGCCGACGCCGTCACCGATGACAATTTTGATTATGGCTTTCTGGTCACGGATATCACCGCTGGCAAGAACGCGAGTAATCTCTACAGGGGAAAGGCTATGTTCTGGACGTACTTCGCTGATTCGAATGTTGCGCTGTTGGAACTCGGCTCTGGCGCCAACCCATACAACGTGAATTTCCTGGGGTTTGAAGAGAATGGAACCTACGTGAGCGTCCAGCACGATGACTCTATAGCGGTCGTGGGGAAGCCATCAAATGACAACTTGGTTCATCTCTGTGAGTCGCCTGCCTGAAGGGGTGGATTGTAACTTGATGACTGACGAGTCCGCAGATAATGGTTTTGCCATCTGCTGGACGACGAGATACACTATCAGCGGATTTACGCTGTCCTGGGTTACAGCTGGGAAGCCGCACAATCCAACTTGCGAGTTCGTCAACTTGACCAGATTGAGACTATACTAAACGTTGGTTTCGAACGAGTCAACGCCCCCTGTTCTGTATCGACTTAGAGCCTATGCCGAGTGAACCAGCTGGTACACGAATAGCAAAGCTTCGGCTCGCGATCACCACGGTGTACATGCCGGTTCGCTTCGATCTTGAGATTTCAGATAAACGTAGAAACCCAACTGCTGAAACGCAGCCCTTGTCCAATAGGAACTAGTAAAAGGCAGGAAAACTAGCTATTTCGATTTATTTGAGATACAGAATGTGACGAAGCCCTGAGACGACACAAGAATCGGAAGGCGGTGTATTGGGATAGCGCTTGGAGATGGAAACGGCGAAGTACCAGTATAGATGAAGGTCGTGTCTTGAAAGTACATTGTTGCGCATGGATTTGAGGCTCTGTCTGTGATAGTTGCCATCATATGTGAATGTTATAATGAAGAGTAGAGTACTCCGCTTGTGACAAGAGGTCAGGCCACTTAGTAATCCAAAGCTCTCGGAAGTGTTCACATTTGATATAAAGTTAAAATTAGCTATCTACGTTAAAGAGAAGCTTTCCAAGGAGCTAAAGATCTTAGTACCGTATAAATTAGTTAGTAAAATACCAAGATGCCGCCCTATGCCACGATGTCACTATTTATAAATGACCCCGCCGCGGGGCTGCAGGCAGGCCAACCTCATCAGCAGAAATTCCAGCCATACTCGCCCCATGCCTACATGTAAGATTCCAAGTAGATTTGCATGGGATTGGATGTGCTGCGATATCCTCGTGTAGAGAGAACTGATGTTCGGGCTTTAAAAGCAGCACCTTTAGTTGAAAGATAACAAACCTTTTCTTCGCTCACTATTGCAAGCGTAGTTGATGTGTTCGATCCCCTCAACCCTAAACTACCCAAAATGGCCTCCTCATCTCGCAAGCCAACACTTGTCCTGGTCCAAGGCTCCTTCCAATTGCCCGAAGTCTACTACAAGTTATCCGATGCACTAAGAGCCACTGGCTATCACGTTATACAACCGTCTCTGCCTAGTCTCACAGACCAAGACAAGCCTGACTTTGCCTCGAAATCTTTGACGGACGATGCCCTTGCCATTCGGTCCAAGGTCACGGAACTAGTCGAGGAGGGGGAGACTGTCGTTATGGTTCTGCACTCGTACGGTGGTTTGGTAGGCACTGAGGCTATTACGAAGGACTTGTCGTTCGAACAGCGGAAGTCCAACGGTCTTGCTGGTGGCGTCTGTAAGCAACCGTTTTCGCAACTAGTCTAAGTTGTTTGCCGTTTCGGACTGAATTTCGTTTGTTAAACACGACAACGGTTACATACTGATCTCAACACGCTCCAGTGCATCTATTCTACTTTGCAGCCTTCATCCTAAGCGAGGGTCAATCGGTGCTAAGCACGTTTGGCGAGTCTCCAAACAATCTCGTCAAACCAAACGGCCGTCTCGCCCTTAAAAACACGGCCGACATACTCTACCACGATCTCCCTGCTGCCGAGGCACAGTATTGGGAATCGAAAACGGTCGACCAGTCCTATGCGGTGCAAACCACTGCAATGACCAACGAGGGATTCCGTTTTGTTCCCTCTACGTACGTTGTCTGCGAGAACGACCGTGGCCCTCCCCCGCAGTTCCAGGAAATGTTTGGCAAGACGGCGGGCTCAGAGATTATCAAGCTCAACTGTGGGCATTCCCCTATGCTTAGCCATACAGAGAAATTAGTAGAAATGATCGACCTGGCTGTGCAATCCTCCGTGGAGGGGCAGGCCATCTAATGAAGTGAATGGCCCCGCGTCACGGCAAGAACTTCGGCTAGATGTTGAATCTTCTGAAGCCGCCCCATGGCGGCGTAGAGCAGAGTATAAATCGATTTCCTGTTTCCATAAAATGCACCGCGACGTGTGAGTTCTTCATAAGAGCGTACTTGTAGTCTGCCAAGATGTCAATTGAAGGGATGCATTTAGTTATGGATTCATGTGCTACAATTGCGGCCTTCATCGATGCGATCTTAAGATAATCTTTAATCAGCAAATTAGACGAGACGACCAACTGTCCACGGCCTCGTTCAATTTGGTCAGTATGCTTGCTGTGCTGGCAGGGTAGTTGCCCAATGGGCAAACCCACGCTAAATAAGTAGGTTACTGCCATAACCGGGAACGGCCATTGTGCGTGACGTCACCGATTCGCTGCGCGCTGTTTGGGAACAACTTCAAGTTCTTGGTCGCGGCAGTTGGCACCAAACTACCACAACTACACCATTCCGCTCGGAACCACCCCCATGGTCCAGACGAGGAAATATGAGCTATGCGACTCGAGCATGCTCTCAGCTGACAGCAGCCACGAGCTTTCGACAGCTTGTTAGCTGCAGCAACAGCGGTTTCCATCGTTATGCACGCCATCATCCTGCCGTCCCGATTCAATGGCTGCGAATAGGGCGAACACGAACAGGGCCATTGTCCGGTCCGCATGCCGGCTTTAGACATTTCACTTCTTCGCATCGTCGATTGAAAGATCTCATAGACGAGGAATCGGTTCGTGAAACAAATGAGCGGGACCAGCTTGCCCACGAAGAGCAGGTCGAGGCCAGCATCCAGGAGGCTACGAAACACCAGATCAAGCGGCCATGGCAGAGGGAGGGTGCAGACAAGCCGCCCGCCGATGAACCTCATCGCACAATGAACAAGACCATGACTAAAGGTAATTGGTCTCCTTGTTATGAATATGAAACCTTCAATTGCCCACCACGAAACGAGACTGACCAGTGTTCTTTGTACTAGGGAAACTATTGACAACCCCGACGCGGCTCCTGAAATTGATCCTACCGCTCCCCGTCGATGCTACCCACGATGAACACGGCAATAAGGGCGAGTTTCGAGCCCTCGCGCAGAATGAAGACATACAACCGCTGGCACTCCTCGTGCACCCTCAACAACCCCTCTCCTACCTAGAACGTCTGATCCAGGCCGAGTTGCCCACTGTCCGTGATAGCGACGGCCACGAGAAACTGCCCAGTATATACTTCGTTGCCGAAGGTTCGGAGCGCGACGAAGAGGGCCAGAGAAAAGACAAGAGCGACTCCAATATTGCCTCGTATTCGGGGCTTGGTCACGAGGGCGCGGAAACGCCCGCCGAGCACCAAGATTGGGTTCGCTGGTCTAGCAGTACCGAGATCGGTGACTTCATCCGGGATGCCGCGCGCGGACGCGAATTTCTCGTCCACATCGCCGGGCTTAATACGGAACTGCGTGTCGAAGTGCCGAGCTTCAATGACCGCACACACTACATGCGACTGAGGCTCAGGCGCATGTCTCGTTCGATCGAGCAACTATCCAAGATCAAGCAAGAATGTGACATGCTAGCGCATCGCGGTGCCCACCGGCTGGCACAAGCTGGCTTTGCAGCGTTGTCGGGATGGTGGGGTATCGTATATTATGTCACATTTCACACCGACGCGGGCTGGGATCTTGTCGAACCCGTCACCTATCTCGCCGGATTGACTACCATCATGGGCGGTTATCTGTGGTTCTTGTTCATTAGCCGCGACCTAAGCTACCAGGCGGCATTGAAAATCACGGTCTCGCGGCGGCAGAACATCCTGTATCAGGCACGAGGATTCGAGCCACAGAAGTGGGAGGCTCTCGTCCATGATACCAATGCGCTCCGCAGAGAGATCCGAATTATAGCCGAAGAGTACGATGTGGACTGGAATGAGACGAAAGATCTAGGCGGTGAGGAGGTCAAGAAAGTCCTGGAGAAAGAAAATGGCAAGAAGAAGCGTGAGGCCGTAGACGATGAAGATGCCGCGGAAGCCGACAAGGAGACTGAGCAGAAGAGCGAATCCAAAGACAAGACGCAAGACAAGAAAGACTAAAATATTCGAATCTGATACCCAAGAGCAAGCGATGGATATGAATCAGAGAGTGCCGATGACAATAGACTGAGAGCTTATGGAGTCGAACCTAGCGTGCGTACGAATATCGATTGAGTGTATTATCTTAGAGCATACAAGATGACCCTAATCTAATAACTTAGAAACTTGTAATGGACATTTCTTGCCTGTATTTTCTCACGGTTCTGATTTTATTCTTTTGCTTCGTTAAGTGCTATGATCACATCAACACCTTTGCGTCACGGTAGTCCTAATAGGAGTGGACACGGAGTTACGACTTAACGCGCCCTTGAGGTTAGAAATTAGCTTCCGTACAAAAGTACGGCTTGCTACGTCGTAATATGCCCTTGCGGAGGCTAGAGTTTTCTTTGTATGTAATTAGGAGTCGCTGTGGATGCTTACGCAGTTGATGTCCTTCCGAGACGTTAAAACTATACACACACACACACACACACCTTTGCGTCATCTCTTTGTAGATGACATAGTCGAATATCTAGCTACTCAACATCTCCCACCAGACATCAATCTGCTCCAGTACGCAGCGCCCTGGACCGATCGTAACCCGAAGCTGCGGTCGTAGTCGAAATACTCGGCGATGTCGTTTCGAAGCGAGACTTGAGCTGCTTGTACGTCAGCTCATTCATTCATGGGGGTTTATTCGCAAGTCCGACGACGCGGTCGGAGACGTGGTGCGTCTCGCGGAAAGGCACGCCCCTTGCGGACGAGGTAGTCGGCCACGAGCATGAAGAGGGAGACAGTCGGGGCGGATCTTAGAGGGTGGCTACCTAGCTAGGACGCCGATAGCGATCTGCACGCTGGTCGCTGTCCGTCCGGCTTGACGCAGTCGAGCGGCCGCCCTTGCCGCGCTCTGGACTTGTCTGGGTTCTTCCGCGGCATTCGGCGAACTGCCCGTTGAGTAGAGTAGGCGTCGGCGAAGCCGAACTCCCCCGTCAAGTAGATGATCAGATCCTCGGTCCACAGTGACACGTGCGTGCGTGCGTCATTCGGCATCACCCCTCACTGCAGCGTCTCGGCCCCCATCGGATTCTAAAGCAGGCCTCCGAACCCCAGGTCCCGCACCATCATGTGGTTTCACCAGACCGGCTGCGCGCTGCAGTAGCCCGGCATCACGTGGTTGGCCTTGCCTCCCTCGATCTTGCGCAGCTCGCCGCGCAGCCCACATGCGCATATCGCACGCCACTTGCTCGTTGTGACTGTGCAGCTTGCGGCTACCTCCTTGCCGATGGTCTCGCCTAGGTGGCACTCAATAGCCGTGTGGATTTAGCCTACCAATTTCGTATGTTCGGTAAACTCGTACTAAGGACGGAACGAGCAGTAAAAATGAGTCGTGAAGCTGCCATTGTCCCATTCTTTCATCATGGCCTGGAGCCTTAATTCTATTCTTTTGGAACTCATCTTGCTGTCAAGACGCTGCCTTTTTGCTGCCTGGTACGTCTTGCTTATCTGATCGATGTAGATGCTCTCATTGTATTTTTTTTGTCTGAGGCCAAGGCGGATTCGAGTATATGAGAGATAATGCTGTTGAAATTAATACAGGATCGCGTAGAGGTTTGACTGAGAACCTTGACGTTGTTGGATACCACTAGACACATAGCTAGAATATATATCACTTTATAAGAGTATCATCATTCAATATATACATAATTCTATGCAAATAATCGTGAAGCATGACCTAACGCCGGAATCGATCTCAACGTAAACGTTCAGTTGAGATGAACTTTATATCTATTGCCAATGCCGTAATTTTACTCTGAAGACGATATCCTCGTATCAATCACTGGGCTTACATCTATTCTATGAGTTTTATGAGAGGCCTACCTAACATGGTGTGAGGGGTACTTATACGTACCGTATTGTTTCATTAGTTACTTAGCCTTTTACATCTAATAATAATAATGTAAACAACAGCTGTTCATCGTTGAGCCGGCATGGATTTGCATCTCATCATCATCGAACGTGACACACACACTACATCAAATTCGAGGCTTGTGGCGAGGTGGTGATATTCAGCTAATTATAGCGCCGGACTTGTATGACTTAATATGCATGCAACACCCAACGGTCGCTGCAGCTACTACCCTAGAAATGGCCCCACCAATTATAATCAGGTCACTGTCGTGACAGAATGACGTTGAGAACTCCCCGTGATCTTGCCCTTTTGCTCGTCTACCTATCCGCGTGCTGGTTTTACAAATCCCGTCTCACCACACGGGTCAAGCCGAAACTACTACTACGCTACTAATTGAACTAAACCAATGTGGTGATCCCCATACTCTTTTGGAACTTGGGTATTTCCAACATCTACTACACCCAGGTGGGGGGTACTGATCGCATTTAAGATATAAATGTCCTCGTTTCTTTTACACTTTGCATCCGTGTCTATCGTGAATTCACGATTTACTGTGTTACTTTAACTACACGTATAGCAACTTGACCCCTCACATTTTTGGGTTGTGGTCCAAGCTGAAGTGGTGTTCTAGCGCCTCATCTATTCCTATTGTGGACTCATGCCCCCCTCATCAGTTCACTTGCCCGACGGGCAAACCTTCACCGTGCAACCCGTCTTCGGTGGTTTATTTTTTAAAAACAATGACCTCAATATTCATCCAACACCCTTTCCTGCCGGGTGGACTGTTGCAATACACACGGAGGATGGTGTTAAAAATGATTCGCAGCAACCAACTGATGAAGATGGCGGGGATTCTAGCTCCTCTCAAAGCCGTTCTCATCGATACCGTCAACCCACCTTGCAAAATGACACTATATTTATCTCGTCCATATCTAACCCTTCTAGCAGTGATTTCAAGCCCCCTGCGAGCCCGTCTCGTCAAATTGCCTTGATGCTGTGGATATCTTTGTACTGGTATTTTCAACAGCCGGAGCCTGCACCATTTATTGATAGCGAGCGGACCAGGTCTACTCCAGCCGACGCGAGACCCAAGGGTGACTGGCGGATCAGAATTAAGCGGGAAGGTATTTTCCGCAGCAAGAATATGATTCCAAGGCTAGAAAGAATGGGCCTAATCACCAGCTTCGACACTTCTGTGGGAAGCGGGTTTCACGACGAACAGGGATGGGACTACATGTTCGTCACCCGGCGTGTGTTCTGGCAGATTCCTAGTGGAATATTTCTCTTCACACTCCAGCCTCTGAAGACGCAACAGCAGTCCTATCCCGGGTCGCCAATTACAAGTCGGCCAACTTCGCCTGTGACCAATGATGCATTTCAGCGGTCTACTTCGCCCATTAGACCCAGTATTATCACCGATGTCCCTGGAGCAATGATACCGGCAACGCTGACAGCCGCACCAACGTTTCCTGTTGGGCCTTACTACTCCTCATCGCACCTACCAACATACTACCCTCCTCCACCTTTGCAGTATACCATCACAAATAACATACGGCATCCACGTCGGCAGAAGCCGCCCCGTATGGGAGAGATCTTCTACTCGCGCTTCATTCCAAGTGCAGGGAAGTATCTCTCTTTCCGGGTAGCATCGACTTCACCAAACCCAGTCCCTCATTTGGGACCAGTCGGAAAAGGAGAAATAGACAGCGACCTTACGCATCTCTGCTCGCTACCTGATCGGTCGCTACTGCAAGAGTGGCTGTCAAACCCGCGCGTGTCTGCGTTCTGGGGCGGATTTCGAGAGGAATTTCTTCCTGACGCCCTGAATTCACAACACTCTTTCCCGGCCATTGGGCTCTGGGACGGTGTTCCTTTCGGTTATTTCGAGATCTACTGGGTCAAAGAGGATCTGCTAGGTCAACACATGGGAAACGATGCGCAAGACTTTGATAGAGGGTTGCATGTCTTGGTTGGCGAGGAGTGGGCGAGAGGGAAAGTATCTTCGTGGCTGTCGAGTCTCCTCCAATGGTGCTGGCAGGCAGATAATCGCACAATGAATGTCTACCTGGAGCCGAGAATTGATAATACGAGGTTAGTATTCCGCCCGGCGGAGAGACGTTCGGTGACTAATAATAAGCCTTAGGTTTATCGAGCATCTTCAGAACTCGGGCTTCGCGAAAGAGAAAGAAGTCGCACTTCCGCATAAACAAGCCTGGCTTTGTCGGTTGAGAAGAGAGGCTTGGGAAGGACCAGTGTTGTGATGGCGACGCTTGGCAGATTCATTATTATCTAAGCGTCGGCACTTCGCGCAAAAATTGGTAAGGAGTTATTGTGAGGCCAAGATTTATGGGTTCTTGTACCTTATCATCCGTATCTAAAACGGACAGCGACTCGGCCGAATGTGGAGAGAGCTGAATAATAGCGCTCGGGACCGAATATTATCAGCGCGTGCCACCCCGGTGTGTGCCATGTAAATGCCGGATTGCTAGTCCAAGTCACTTATACTTCCTATGTACGTATGCTAGAGTCACTATTTTCTACCAAAAAGTGTATATTCTTGCGAGAGTGTACGGCGTCAACTACTACGCCTGTTTCTTTATTATTTTTATCCCCTTCAGTAGAGATGGAACATAGCGGTATATAGTACTCCGTACTGCGAAAACCAGTGCAGTCAAGTACCCACAACTTCGCAATAAATGTCCTGGCCGGGACCGATCCTTGATCAACCCCACCGGGATCCCGGCTGGATACAACGTCATGAACTTAATATTAGACCATTCTAAAGCCACCCCTAGATACTTTACCTCACATGGGGAATTCTCAAGATATCTTCAGCATTCCAATGTGCTTGATAAGACCGTCAACGTGGTCTAATGAACTTTAGCCTGAAATACAGCTCAAGGTGTTCTTATATCTTCATCGTCCGCGTTGTAAGAGTCGATTATTTCCAACGAACTCATCAATATACCAGAACCAATAAACCAAACTTCTTATCCAACTCGTACTTAACCTCATAACCATAAATTTCATAAAATTAACCAAAAATGGCATCTCCGCTACGCAAGATTCTCCTCGTGGGCGCGACAGGCCAACAGGGCAGCGCCGTGCTCTCAGAGCTCTCACATCTCGCTAGCACCTCGTCAGGTTCATTTCCGAACCTGAAGATCCTCGCCCTGACGCGGAAGGCTTCGTCGAAGAACGCGCAGGCCCTTATACCAAAGTACAGCAAGACGCTGAACCTGGAAGTCGTGGAGGGTGACACCAAGAACCCGGAGCCCATCTTCGCGGCCCACAAGGACATCGACACCGTGTTCTCATACACGACTCCGCCGGTCGAAGAGGAGGAGTCCCAGGCGAAGGCGCTCATCACCTCCTCGGCGAAGCATGGCGTGAAGCACTTTGTGTTCAGTAGCGTGGAGCGCGGGGGTGATAAGCGCAGCTGGGAGAATCCTACTGATGTCCCGCATTTCGTAACGAAGCACAATAGTGAGTTTCTCGTAAAGCAGTGGTACAGACACGGAACTAGGCACTGACGAGAATTCAATCACAGTCGAGCTCCACCTTCGCAAGACATGCGAGGAGAATCCCACCATGGCGTACACAATCCTGCGTCCGGTGGCATTCATGGACAACTTCAACCCCGGGTCGGGCTTCGGGTCCGTGATGGGGGCCCTGTGGGCGACGATGCCGGCAGACACCAAGCTCCAGCTCGTCAGCGTGCGCGACATCGGCGTCTTCGGCGCCAGGGCCATAGTGCACCCGGAGAAGTACGCGGGCCGCGTCGTCGGTCTCGCGGGCGACGAGCTGACGCTAGCCGACGCGCGCTCCATCTTCCGCAAGGTGGCGGGCTTGCAGCTCCCCCAGGCGTGGACTATCGTGGGACATGGGGCCCGTTGGATGTCCAAGGATGTGGGCAGGATGTTCGGTTTCTTCGAGAAGACGGGCTACGGTGTCGATATCCAGAAGCTCAAGGCGGAAGAACCGCGCGTGCAGGACTTCGAGACTTGGTTGAGGGAGAGTAGCAAGTTTGATTTCAGCAAGGGGAATAACTAGATGATGAATTTGGTTTGGGAATGAGGAAACTCCGCTCACGGCGCGTAATATTTTATTAATGGTATCCATTTTGGCGTCCTGGTTTCCTTGGGCTCTTTGACCCGAGTGGTCCGGACAACGGTCTGACGATCAGTGTATTTTTACTCATGAATAGGGATGATAAGAGATTCCACAGTATAAACAGTAGGATTAGGACGTATTTTATTTCTGTTTTGAGTTATTGTTGTGATGTTTGCCTGCGACTGGAATCCAGTTAATATCAGGGGACCCACATGAGTTTCGAAACGCGTTGACAACTTGTTGATAAGTGGCACCCTCCCTGTTAGAATATGCTGTCAAATTAACGATATTAATGAGAATGAACTTAGGCTTAGTGGGGGAAAGCTCTATTTGTTGTTGAGTACTCAATAGCTAACCTAGTGTTGTGGTCTATGGGAACGCGTCTTGTGTTACTACGCGAAGATATTAGCATGCAATTCAGGATTCCATGTTCTGCGATGATATGTATGTCGAGTTATCATTGGCCGGATCGGCCGATTTCAATCATTAACAAGGGTAAAACATGATATCAAAAAATTGTCACGAAGCAATTTCCGTGAGGCTGTTTGCTACCTTGAGTTCCAAGGGGCTGAAGCTGCTTGTAATACGAATACCTACAGTGTGTATAATTTTACATAACTACCCTTCATCTGGAGATCAAGACTATTGGATGAGGCTAGATCACCGTATGTACACATAACCCCTCCACATTTCTAGCTATCAATTCGTAAGGTAGTCCGAAAGTCTTCACAATCACATGTGGCTCGCTCGACTGCCCATTCTCACCATGTTAGGCCCCACACGCTAAGCCCGTCGGTATCATTCACTACGGCCGAGTCATGATGTATGGAGTAGTTCTCATTGACACATGGATCTCTATCTGAGATGAACATATACAGTACGTAAACCCAACCTCCTCTATCTATCAACTCATTCACTAGGCGACTGACCGCCTAACTAATTGCCGTATATTGCCGCTTTCCCAGCTCTATAAATACCCTCTTCCCCTCCTGCTTCCCTCATGAACTCCTCCATCCCCTCCACATCATCGTTCTTCTGCTGCTCATCTCTACTTGATCTTCTCGCTTGATCACCAACTTGCCTCTTCATAATTGTTTCAGCGAGAAGTCAGCTATTGCATGTTGCGTCCCTCAATCTTCACCGACCTCGCGATTACATCGTTTCTGGTCATACTGCCGTAGTCACCCGCCACTGTTGCTTCACGTCACTCTTGTGGTTAGTTCACTACTTGCCGCAAGTGCTATCTCCTAGGAGCTGGAGTCGATAGATCGTCTGACTACTATCTCCGTCTCTCTTGCCTCAAGCTGGTAAGAAGAATGAAAATCAATCCTGACTCAGGAATCTGATTATTGAGTTTGTAGTGTCTTGTAAACTTTTGGCATTTGTCATTCATAAAAAATTAAACAAACCACAACCTGCGGCCCAAGAGCACTACCAACAAGATGGGTGCACATACCGCTGCTAAGCTTCCCTTCAGTGTGAAGAAGATGCGTCACCAGGCGCCCAAAGTCAGAAAACTCCATCAGAGGGCTCTCATCAATGAGAGCCTTATGAAGGTCCTCAAATTGATGAATGAGAAACACATCCCTAGTGACAACTCGGCGTTCCTCCCAAAGAGTCGAGTTAATGGTTCCAACGAATGGACTTGCGGCCCACAAGAGGATGTGAAAATCAATACCACCGATATCAACAATCATTCTGTCTCTGGCGATAATGAGCCAGGATATGCCCAAGCGGTTGTATTCTTCATGGATGATTCTGCTGCCGCGAACGCCCCATAGAAAGGGGCATCGCCAAGCAGTGTCAGAGGAGAGAAACCACAGGATCGGGTCTCTGAGATTCGTATTCAAGAGTGAGTTGGCACATGACTGGAGATAGGTGATGATGCTGACCATGGCGCAGACCTCAGTCAAAAGCCGGCTCGTGGCACACAGTCTCCGAAGCCGAGAAGCAGCAAGACGATTCAAATGCGATTTCCGACACATCGTTCACGCCACCTAAAAATCTGGCACGATGTGCTCGATATGACGATGAAGGTCGACGACACATGCTACCGCCACCCGGATTCGGAGATGCGGCCCCCAAGCAGCAGCAGCAACAGTCCAGATTCATTCAGGGCGATGCAAAAGGCCGCAAGCACTTGATGCCGCCGCCTGGATTTCATGGCGCCCTTCCCAAGCTGATCGACGAGACCCCCGTCGCGCTCAAGTTCGAGCGAAAGAGGGACTTCAAGAAGGACTTCGAGAAGCGTCAAGTTACACATAGTGGAATCTCGCTTGCGGTGATGCACAAGCAATCATCACGATCCGAGGGAAAGAAGAAGAAGTGCTCGTTTGCAGTGTAAGTGTCACTTGAAGAATCCCGGCTTTGCCGATAATACTGACCGGTCAGTCCAACTAGTTGCTCGAGCGTTTCCAAGAAAGCGCAAGGAGCATCGCTCAAGAAGCCAGTAGAGTCACCTGCCGCGGACCGCCTCATTGGAGGCTGGGAGTCGGCGTTTCTGAAGGGAGTTTTTGATGCTGAAGAAGACCTGCTTTACAGCAGTCGCTGGCCGGCGAGCACTTTTTGAGAAGTAGTGAACGAGTTGGAGATCGTTGCTTGGTGGGGCACTATATTTTCTGTATCTACAGCTAGGATATCTACTCAAGCGTTGGTCCGTGTAGGGTTTCTTGCTACTTCCTCCCCACGACTTTCGTCGGCAATGGAAGCAGAGGAACTGGGAAGAAAGGCGATTTAGGAGTTCTGGTGTTCGGGCGAGGGCTACTTCTGGGTATGGGCAATGTATATTTTCATTGAGGTGGTATAAGGGAGCTGCCAAGATTGTACTCACAGTGAATCGTTGTTCATGAACACGATTTGGCGTTTCTAGTACCGATTAATAGGAATTACACATCGATATTACGCAGATTAATTCATGTTCATTAAATCACATTGATATATGACATGAGGGATTGTAGAGTCTTAGATGTAGTGAGAGCTTAGGGGTCCCGGAATGTAGAAGAGCCTGTGCTACATACAGTATAGAGTCTTTAGGACTTTGAAATTCCAAGAAATATCTTTGAAAACTGATGTGTTAGACCCATACCCTGCCACAACCAGCGCATTGCCTGGCGGCCTAGGCACATGTCAGGACGAAATATCCGAGTCGTGATGTCTACCATATCCTACGAGAGACGATTCGGTAGATTGGCTATCTTCAGGAGATTCCTGTGAGCCGGCTGGTCCCTGTCCGTTGCCTGCATGGAGGAGGGAAAGTATCTCTCGTGGCGGTTTCAGGTCAAACACAGTTTGACCCTCATTGTTACGTATAGAAACATCAACTGATCCTGTTTCTAGCAGTGCTTGTACTATAGCAGTTCTTGCTCGATGTTGGGGGTACCTGTTTGCCCAGTCGTTGATACACAAGTGTAAGGGGGTCTGGCCGTCATCATTTTGGTCTTTGAGGTGGTTGATAGAATAAGGCAAAAGTAGCTTAGTCATTTCTCTATTGCCTTCCTTACAGGCCACATGGATGGGCCGGTCCTTCGTATCCGAGTAAGTATCCAAGCTTCTTGCGGCATCGTAATCCAAGAAAATCTTGACACATTTCAGCGCGTTACGAAAAACAGCAGTAACAAACGGCGTGCTTCCCTCATTGTTCCTTGCATATATATTTCTGACTTCCATGTGTCGTAGCAGAAATAACGCTGCACTTTGATTGTCAAGAACGCAAGCCACATGCAAGTAATTACCTTTATTCTGGGTTATTGATTGCGTTAGAATCATTGATCTTTCATCTGCCGATAGCATATTAAACAAGTATTCATAAAGACTCGACGAATCTATATGATTGAGTCGAGACGGTTCGAAAGAAAAGGCGGAATTAATGATATCCTTGTTCTGAAGAGGACTTCGTCTCCTTGGTGATAATTCCAATAAAACATCAAGGAAGTGGCGTTCTCCAGAATTTATTGCCGCCCCAATGTGATTCTCAAAGTGTGGGCCGTCGATGAATTCCCGAGTTTCGGCTTTTGTTGCCGAGTTCAGGAAAAAGGCGAACAGCTCTTTATTGCGTGTGTTGATGGTTACTCCTAACGCTGTATTATTGCATTTATGTGATTTTATTCGGGCTTGGAGACTACTACACCCTCTTTGAACAAGATATCGACATATATCGAGGTGTCCATATTTAGCGGCTATCACGATGGGCGTTAACCAACCTTTACTCCGTCGACCTACTTGTAAATCACCTCGTTTTTCATCAGAGAAGTTCTCCACAAATTCAATGTCGCCATCTTTGCAGGCAGACCATATATCTGTTGAGGCTCTGACACGCGGGAACAAGTCTGGCTGTATGGTAATATTGGCGTGAGCTTCTTTGGTGTGTTTCTGTAGCTCTAGATGCGAGGCATAGCCGATATTTTGACGAGGGCAACCATCAGCCGAGCAGAGAAATTGGTGATAATGTTGAGCAACATGGTGATCGCGAGAATTCTGGTTCTGAAACCCATGAGAAAACATAAGACAATCTAGCTTCGGGCATTTGTACTGTGGAATTCCATTTAAGGAAAGAAAGATGTCTCTCGTTCGAGCATCCAAGCCTGATGGGCGGATTTTTTCGGTGACTGCCCTAACCATGGAGGAACTTCGTTCTAAACGTTGAGAACAATGATCGAAGTTAATTCCATCTAATTCGAGACTCGAATCTCTCCAATCATCCAAGAAGGTCTCGGGGATAACGTTGAGATCAAGGAGTTGGAATAACGTGCCGACCGCAACTTTTAGTTCTTTCATCGTCTCAGGGGATAGCTTGGTTCCTGGTTTCAAGCTGATACGTAGGTGATTTTGCCACGAAGATACCATGTAGTCTTGGATTCCGTAGTAACCTGTAAGTGCAACGCTGTAGATGTCCGTATCCTGGGATGCGTGGCTAAGGGGCAATGATGCTATATATGTTGACGATAGGATTGCCATGCTAGCATTATCTTCGAGTGGATCAACGCGACGCGCTTGTATTAAGTATCTTATATCAATGTCAGCTACTGTGGACATGAACAGTACAGGTAACCTTACCGGCGAGCTGTATCATGAACAAGGCCCACCATCGGGCTTACTTGCGGCGAATCAACTGGAGTTCTTGAATCAATCTCGTCAACTTCAACAAACGATCCACAAATGCTTTTGCAGCCGTCAACTCGTCTATTTCTCGGGTTGCACTCTCCTTTGCCTGGATTTATGCAAAATAGAGATTGGATCTCGTTCCATCTTAGGGGTCTCATCGCGCAGGTGAGCCAGCGTAAAATTTGTGCAGCAGCCTCTCGTTGGCTTCTATGGCGTGCCGGACTGTCCAGCACCCGAAAAGCAATACGTTCGTATCTAGCGTTTTGTTAGTGCATGTTTCCAGACCTGCCATGGGTATACACACGCTTCATCTAACCCAGATGGAAAATTGACTCCAAGCTCCTGATCTAGTTCAGCAGGAGAGCCCTGGGCCATGAGATTGTCCATAACGACCTTGACATACAAAAACATCGCTAAATTCGAAGAGGTTAGTCAATTTCGAAAGAACAATCGCTGATATTAGGCTTAGAAACTGACCCTTGGCTGCTGTCGTGACTTTCCGGACGATATCTCTTTCCTCCTGTTCCTCAAGTGCGAATCTCTTACCAAGCTCTACCGCGCGAAATTTTGCAAACGATCGTATATCATCAGAATGAGCGGTTATAGCATCTAGACGAATAGAAGGATAGCTAGATAGGGTAGTATCAACCACGCCATCTCTCTGTCCCAAGGCCAACAGACGTAGTGTCGAATTTTCTTTCTCACAATGAGGTATGACCGTTTTCAAGAACCAGTCTAATATCTTTCTAGCCTCGTCGCCACTACCGTGATGATTGCATTCATCTAATCCGTCAAGAATAATTACACACGTATTCTGGCTTTGGAGGAGCTCGATCATCCACTCCTGTAGTTTGGATATCTGCCGCGCTTCGGCATTACTTACCAAGCAACAATTTTGATACAACTGCGGGGCTAAGGAGGTGTCTTGTTCTATTAATTGGATTAATAGAGACCGTAGCATATTGCTCATTGACCTTTTTGCGTCGTTGGATTGTTTAAAATAGAAAAATAAACAGGTTGTTGAAATAAGGGAGGCTGGTACACTCCACTCCCCTGTATCTAATGTATATAAATGTTACCATACCCCGGAGCTTATAGGCTTTTTTTTTTTTTTTTTTAATAATCCTAAATATAATACTGCTTACTTATATGCTTATACGTGTTTTTATTTTTATTAATAAGTTATAAGCTTAAAATAATTTATTTATATTATTTTTAATTAAAACGTTATATTTATATATTATTTAAATATATAAATATTAATTTTTTTATAAGTTATTTTTTTAAATTTATATTATATAAATATATTTTTTAATTTTTAATAAAAATATTTTTAAATTTAAGCTTAATATTATAATTTTATAAACGAAAATATTATTTAAAATTTAAACTTTTATTAATAAAAATTTTAATTTAAATAAATAAAATTTTTTTTTATTATATATTTAAAAAAATAATAAATAAAATAGCTTTATATTTTTTTATAAAATATATTAATATATATATTTTTTAATATTTATTATATATATATTTTTAATTTTAATAGTTATATTAAATTAAATTAAAAAAAGTTTTTTTATTAGCTTTTTAAATTTTAAATTTTTAATTTTTTTTTTTAAAAATTTTTTTTTTTTTTTATTTTTATTTAATAATTATAAAGTTATTAAATATATTTTTAAATATTAAATTTTATTTTTTTAAAATAAGGTTTTTTTTTTATTTATTATTTATTAAATTTTTTAATAAAAATAATTTTTTTTATTTTATTATTAAATTAAGTTTTATAATATTTATTTTATTTTTAAATAATTTTATTAATAATAATTTTTTTTTTTTATTTATTAAATTATTATATAATTTATTATTAAGTTTATAGCTTATATTTTTTTTTTTAATATTATTAAATAATTTAAACTTATTTAGTTTTAAGGTTATTAATTTTTTAAAATATTTTTTAAAGCGTTTTTTTTATTTTTTTTTATTAAAAACTATATTTTTATTTTTATTTTTTATTAGTTTATTTAATTAAATATTTTTAAAACTTTTAAATTAATTAATAAGCTGTTAAAATATTATTTTAAGTTTTATATTTAATTTAAATATAGTTATTAATATTATTAAGCTTTATTTAAAAATATTTTAATAAAAAAATTAAAATAAGTTTAAAAATTAAAACTTTTTTAATAAATATTATTAAAATAAAGTCTAAAAAAAACTATATTAAGTTTATTAAAAAAATATTTAATTATTTATTAATATATAAATATAACAAGTTTTTATTTAAAAAGTTTTAAATTAAACGTTTTAAAAAGTATTAAAATAAAAAAAACGAAGATTTTTTTAATAAAATTAAACTTTAAAAAAATAAATAAAATAAAACTTATATAATAATTAAAAATCGTTTAAAATTTAATATTTATATTATAATATTATATATTAAAGTTATTTTATTTAATATTATTAAGTTTATTTAAAATAAGATTTTAAAACTTAAGCTTAAAAAAAGTGCTGCTTTTTAATCTTTAATATAATAATAAAATAATATTACTTTAAAATTTTATAAAAATAACGTAATTAAATTAATTATAAAGTTTTATATAATTTAAAATAAATTATTAAAGCTTAATATAATATATATAATTAATAAATTTATATTTATTAATAAGTTTTTTATTTTATTAAAGTTAGCTTTTAATATATTTTTTATTATTTTTTATTAATAATATAATATTTTTTTTAAATAAAATTAAAAAAATATTATTATTAAAAAAGTTATAACGTTTAATAAAGTTATAATAGTTATTTAATATAAATAATAAAATTAAAAATTAAAAAAAATTAATATTAATTTATTAATAACTTTTAATAAAAAGTTTAAATATAAGTATTATAGTAGATTTTATTTTATATTTAAATGTTTTATTAAGTTTTTTTATTTAATATTTAAAAAGTTTTTTAAATAAAAAGCATAAAAGGCTTAAAAAAAGCAAAAGCATAATAAGCTAAAAAAAAAAAAATAATAATATAATAAACAAAGCTTTTAATACGTTATTTATTATTATAAATAATATAAATAATAAAAGCTTTAACTTTAATTTTATTAATTTTAATTTTGCTGTTAACGCTGTTTTTTTTATAACTTTTAAGCTAAGCTTTTTAATTAATATATTTAATGTTATTATAAAAATTAGCACGCTGTTATTAAACTTTAATTTTTTAAGCTAGTTTTAAAATATTTTAAAAAAGTTTTAAATAATAAATATTTTATAAAACTTTAGCTTAATAAACTTTAATAATTTTTTTAGCAAAAAAATAACTATAAAGTTAAAATCTATATTTATAATAAACTTTAGTTATAATTAACACTTGTTTTATAATTATAAAGGATTTTTTAATATAAAGAAATATATTAAGCTAAAAATATTAAAAATAAAAAAAAAATAATAATATTAAAAAAAATTAATAATTATGTTTTTATTTTAATAATTAATAATTAAAAAAAGCGTATAGTTTTTTATAATATTATTTATTATTTTAAAACCAGGGTTAATTTTATTTTAGTTTTTTAGTTATTAAAAAAAAAAGTTAAATTTTTTTTTAAATAAAATAAAGCTTTTAATATAAAAAATAAAAATTATTTTTTTACTGCTTAAACTATTAATAAATTATATTTAATTAATATTTTTAATAATAATATTAATATTATAGCTTTAAACGTTAATTTTTATATTTATTTTTTTTTTAATTTTAAAATATAAATCTAGTATAAAAAACTTAACTATTTAAGTAATTAAAGATTATAATATTTAATAAACTGCTTTATTAAAATTTTTTTTATTTAAAAATATTATTTTTATAAAATATATATTAAAAAATAAATAAAAAAAACTTTATATAAAAGGTATTTATAAAAAAATATATAAAAATTTAAATTATTATATATAAACTTTATTAATATATTAATTAATAATAATTAAGTTATAAAATATAACTAGTTTATTTAATAAATAATTATTTATAATAACTTTATTAAAATAACCTAGGCGTTTTTTATAAAATTAATATTTAATTTTATTAAAATATTTTAAACTTTTTTTAATTAAAAAAAATATTACGAACCAATAATAAATAACCTGTTAAGCAAACTAAGGCCAGGCGTTAAAAATCTAATAAAAAACAAGCACGAAGTTATAACAAGTAAATTAAAAAAAATATAACCTAGTTATAATTATAAGTTAATAAACTATAATAAAAAATAATTATATAATAAATTATTAAAATTATTAAAGTTGTTAAAGTTATTAATAAAATAATTAAAATAATTTAAATAATTTAAATAATTTTTAATATTTTAATAAAAAAAAAATATTATATAAATTATAAACGTTTTTTATATATTTTTAGCTATAATTTTTTATTTTTTATTATTTAATTTAAATATATATTTATTATATATAAACGTAAGCTTAATAATAACTTAATAATTAAATTATTTAAATTAATTTTTATGTTAAACTTATTTTTAAAATATATTTTTAATAATTGTTTATATATATTTATTATTTATAAAACAAGTTGTTATATTTTAAATAATTTTATTTAATTAATATAAATTAATTTAAATAATATTAATAATATAATAACTTAATAAATAATAAAGCTTAATTAAATAAAATTTATATAAGTTATATTTAATAAATTTAAGGCATATATTAATTAATTTAAAAAAATTAATAAATAATTTAAAAAATAAATAAATAAAACGTTAAAAAAATATAAGCTAATATAACTTATAATATTTATTAAATAATTAAATATATTAAAAAAATTTTTAATATAAATTAAAGCTTATATTTAATATTATAAAAATAAGTTTATAAATAAAAAAAATAAAATTTTTTATATAATAAAATTTTTAATAAAAAATATTTTAATATAATTTAAACTTTATATAAAAAAATATATAAAAATTATATAAAAAAATTAATTTTTAAATATTAAAAAAGCTTTTAAAAATTTAAACAAGTTTATAAAATTATTTAAAAATATATATAAAAATTTTAAAAAAAAATAAAAAATTAAATAAAAATTATTATTTATAAAATAAACTAAAATAATATATAAATATATAATTAAATTTAAAAAAATTATAATATTTATAAATTAAAATAATAATAATAATTTTATAATAATTTTTTATAATAAATTAAAAAAAAAAATTAAAAATAAAATTTATAAAATTAAATAATTAAAAGTTTTTAATAATTATATAATAAAAATAATTAAAATTAATAATTAATTATATAAAAAAAAATAATAAAAATAAAAAAAAAATAATTATATTATAAAAAAAATATATATATTAAAAAATATTATAATTAATATATATTTAAAACTTATAAAACTTAATATAATATATAAAAATAATAAAAAACTTAATTATAATAATATTAAATATTATAATTATAAAAAAAAAAAATATATATTTTAATAATATTTTAAGCTTAAATAAAAAAAAAAAAAATATTTAAAAAATAATAAATAATTAATATAAATAAAAGGTTAATATTATAAATTATAATAATATAAATTAAATTAATAAATAACCAGCTTATATAAAACTAACTAAAAAGGGAAAAATATTTAAAATAATACTCCGATTATATTTATAATTAATATAATTATTAAAATAAAACATAATAAATAAAATTAATAATAATTAAATTTATATAATAAAAAATAATTTTAATTTTTATAAAAAAAAAAAAACTTTAAAAACTTATTAAAATTTAAAAAATTAATTTAAAAATTTTAAAAATTATATTTAATTATAAATTAAAACTTAAAATTTATAAAATATAAAAAATTAAAAAATATAAGTTTAAAATTAAAATAAATATAAATATTTTAAAAAATTATAAATAAGTTATTAATTTAATATTTATAAGTTATTTATATAATAATATAATAATAAATAATAAAAAATAATTTTAATTAAAATATAAATAATATAATAAAATTATATAAGTTTTTTATATAATATATAAATATATAATTTATATAATAAAAAAATTAAAAAATATATAATTTTTATAATAAATAAATAAAAAATTAATATAAATA